>JAWZSU010000076.1:0-81135 GCA_038380795.1 Pyrocephalus nanus
GGTCTGGGAGGGTCCCCCTGAATTTTGGGGGGTTTTTTGGGGGGGATTTTGGGGTCTGGGAGGGTCCCCCTTTAATTTTGGGGGGATTTTTGGGGGGTCTCTGAGGGGGTTTTGGGGTCGGGAGAGACCCCCTGAATTTTTGGGGTTTTCTTTGGGGGGTTTTGGGGCTGGAGGGTCCCCCTTTAATTTTGGGGGGTTTGGGGGGTTTTTTTTGGGGAGTTTTGGGGTCAGGAGTGTCCTCCTGAATTTTTGGGGGGGGTTTTTTGGGGTGGTTTTGGGGTCTGGGAGGGTCCCCCTGAATTTTGGGGGAATTTTTTGGGGGGTTGGGGTCTGGGAGGGTCCCCCCTTTAATTTTGGGGGGTTTTAAGGGGGGGTTTTGGGGAGTTTTGGGGTCTGAGAGGGTCCCCCTTTAATTTTGGGGGGATTTTTTGGGGGGTCTTGGGGTCGGGAAGGACGCCCTGAATTTTGGGGGTTTTTTTTTTGGGGGGGGCTTTGGGGTCTGGGAGGGTCCCCTTTAATTTTGGGGGGGTTTGGGGGGGGGTTTGGGGTCGGCAGGGTCCCCCTTTAATTTTGGGGGGGTTTTGGGGGGATCTCTGGGGGGATTTGGGAGTCGGGAGGGTCCCCCTTTAATTTTTGGGGTTTTTTGGGGGGATTTTGGGTCTGGGAGGGACCCCCTGAATTTTAGGGGGGATTTTTTTGGGGGGTTTGGGGGTCTGGGAGGGACCCCCTGAATTTTTTGGGAGGTATTTTGGGGGTGGTTTTGAATCTGGGAGGGTCCTCCTGAATTTTTAGGGGTTTTTTTGGGGGGGATTTTGGGGTCAGGAGGGTCCCCCTTTAATTTTTGGGGGGTTTTTTGGGGGGGTTTTGGGTTCTGGGAGGGTCCCCTTTAATTTTTGGAGGGGTTTTTAGGGGGGGGGTTGGGGGTCGGGAGGGTCCCCCTTTAATTTTGGGGGTTTTTTTAGGGGGATTTTGGGGTCTGGGAGGGTCCCCCTTTAATTTTGGGGGGTTTTTAGGGGGGGTTTTGGGGTCAGGAAGAACCTCCTGAATTTTTGTTTTTTTTTTTTTAGGGGGATTTTGGGGTCGACAAGGACCCCCTGAATTTTTTGAGGGGATTTTTGGGGGGGGGTTTGGGGTCAGAAGGACCCCCTGAATTTTTTGGGAGGTTTTTTGGGGGGGGTTTGGGGTCAGGAGGGACCTCCTGAATTTTTGGGGTTTTTGGGGGGGTTTTGGGGTCTGGGAGGGTCCCTCTGAATTTTGGGGTTTTTTTTTTAGGGGGATTTTGGGGTCAGGAAGAACCCCCTGAATTTTGGGGGTTTTTTTAGGGGGGTTTTGGGCCCCGGGAGGGTCCCCCTGAATTTTGGGGAGGGGTCTCAGCCCCCCCCTTTCCTCACTGCCCCTCCCCCCCCCCAGATGGGCCCCCCCCTCCTGTGCCCGGTTTGGCTCCCGCTGCTTCTGCTCCAAATCCAGGCCCGTGAGTTTCCCCAAATCCCGCTTTTTTCACCCCAAAAAAATCCCCTCGCCCCTCCCCCCACCCGGAGACACAAGCCCCGCCCCCTCCCGGCTCGTGCACGGCCCCAAATCCCGCATTTCTGAGCCCGAATTTCACCTTTTCGACCCCAAATTCCCCATTTCTGACCCCGAATTCTCCATTTCTGACCCTAAATCTGTAATTTTTGACCCAAATTCCTCATTCCCGGCCACAAATTCCCCATTTCTGACCCCAAATTCCCCATTATGGACCCCAAATCTGTAATTTCTGACCCCAGATCTGTAATGTCTGACCCAAATTCCCCATTTCTGACCGAAATTCCACCTTTTGACCCCAAATTCCCAATTTTTACCCCAAATCTGAAATTTCTGACCTAAATTCCCCATTTCTGACCCAAATTCCCCATTTCTGACCCAAATTCCCCATTTCTGACCCAAATTCCTCTTTCCCAGCCCCAAATTTCCCATTTCCAGCCCCAAATTTCCCATTCCCAGCCCCAAATTCCTCATTTCTCCTCTAAATTTCCCTTTTCTTCCCCTAATTCTCCTTTTTTCCCCCCCCCAAAAAAAATCCCTAATTTCCTCCCCAAAATCCCCGATTTCCCTCCAAAATCCCCACTTTCCCCCCAAAATCCCCCATTTCCCCCAAAAAATCCCCAATTTGCCCCCCCAAAATTGCTCATTTCCACTCAAAAATCGCTTTTTTCCCTCCAAAACCCCCCATTTCTCCTCCCCAAATCCCCCAAAAATCCCCAATTCCCCCTAAACCACCCCAAATCCCCCTTTTCTTCTCCCAAATCCTCCATTTTCCCCAAAAAATCCCCAATTTCCCCCAAATCCACCATTTACCCCAAAAATCCTCCATTTCACCTCCTCAACCCCCCAAAATCCCCCATTTCTCCCCCAAAATCTCCCATTTCCCCACCAAAATCCCCTAAAAAATCCCCCATTTCCTCCAAATCCCCCATTCCCCCCAAAATCCCTCCCAAAATCCCCCCTTTCCCCCCCAAAACACCCCATTTTCCACCCAAAAATCCCCCCAAATCCCCCATTTACCCCCTAAAAAATCCCCCATTTCCCCCCTAAAATCCCCCCAAAATCCCTCCAAATCCCCCATTTCCCCTCCTCTCAACCCCACCCCAAAAAACCCCCAAAATCCCCCATTTCCCCCCTAAAAAATCCCCATTTCCCCCCTAAAATCTCCCATTTCCCCCCCAAATTTCCCCCCAAAAATCCGCCATTTCCACCCCAAAATCCCCTAAAAAAGACCCCAAACATTCCAGGCCCAAAATCCCCTTTTCCCCCCCCAAAAAAATATCCCTTTTTCCCTCCCAAACCCTCCCCAGTCCCCCTCATTTTCCCCCACAACCCCCCCCAGAATCCCCCAATTCCACCCCAAAATCCCCCCCCAACCCCCCAAACCCCCCCATTGACCCCTCCCCCCCAAATCCCCCCAAATACCCCCAAATCCCCCATTTCCCCCCCAAAATCCCACCCAAACCCCCCCATTGACCCCCTCATTGACCCCTCCCCCAAAATCCCCCCCAACACCCCCATTGACCCCCCCATTGACCCCTCCCCCCAAATCCCCCCCAAATCCCCCCCAAAATCCCCCCCAAATCCCCCATTTCCCCCCCAAAATCCCCCCAAACCCCCCAATTGACCCCCCCATTGACCCCTCCCCCCAAATCCCCCCCAAATCCCCCCCAAAATCCCCCCCAAATCCCCCATTTCCCCCCCAAAATCCCCCCAAACCCCCCAATTGACCCCCCCATTGACCCCTCCCCCCAAAATCCCCCCCAAATCCCCCATTTCCCCCCCAAAATCTCCCCCCAACCCCCCAAAACCCCCCCATTGACCCCTCCACCTAAATCCCCCCAAATCCCCCCCAAATCCCCCCAAATCCCCCATTTCCCCCCCAAAATCCCCCCCAAACACCCCCATTGACCCCCTCATTGACCCCTCCCACCAAATCCCCCCAAATCCCCCATTTCCCCCCCAAAATCCCCCCCAAACACCCCCATTGACCCCCTCATTGACCCCTCCCCCCCAAATCCCCCCCAAATCCCCCATTTCCCCCCCAAAATCCCCCACAAAATCCCCCACAAAATCCCCCATAGACCCCCCATTGACCCCTCCCCCCAAAATACCCCCCAACACCCCCATTGACCCCCCATTGACCCCTCCCCCAAAATTACCCCCAAACTCCCCCTCCCCCCCCAAAATCACCCCGAACCCCCCTTTGAGACCCCCTAATGACCCCTCCCCCCAAACTCCCCCGAAACTCCCCCTCCCTCCCAAAATCCCCCCCAAACTCCCCCATTGACCCCCCCATTGACCCCTCCCCCCAAACTCCCCCTCCCCCCTCAAAATCCCCCCCAACCCCCCCATTGACCCCCCATTGACCCCTCCCCCCAAACTCCCCCTCCCCCCTCAAAATCCCCCCCAACCCCCCCATTGACCCCCCATTGACCCCTCCCCCAAAATGCCCCCAACCCCCCCTTTTGATACCCCCCATTGACCCCTCCCCCCAAAATCCCCCCCAAATCCCTATTGACCCCCCCATTGACCCCTCCCCCAAAATCCCCCCAAATCCCCCCAAATCCCCCATTTCCCCCCCAAAATCCCCCCCAAACACCCCCATTGACCCCCCCATTGACCCCTCCCACCAAATCCCCCCAAATCCCCCATTTCCCCCCCAAAATCCCCCCCAACCCCCCCTTGGGGACCCCCCATTGACCCCTCCCCCCAAAATCCCCCCCAAATCCCCCATTTCCCCCCCAAAATCCCCCCCAAACACCCCCATTGACCCCCTCATTGACCCCTCCCCCCAAAATCCCCCCCAAATCCCCCATTTCCCCCCCAAACTCCCCCCAAACACCCCCATTGACCCCCTCATTGACCCCTCCCCCCAAAATCCCCCCAAACACCCCCAAATCCCCCCCAAACTCCCCCGCAAACACCCCCATTGACCCCCTCATTGACCCCTCCCCCCAAAATCCCCCCCAAACTCCCCCATTTCCCCCCCAAATCCCCCCCAAACTCCCCCATTTCCCCCCTAAATCCCCCCCAAAATCCCCCCAAACACCCCCATTGACCCCCCCATTGACCCCTCCCCAAAAAAATCCCCCCCTCCCCCCCCCGTTGTTTCAGGTGCCGACCCCGCCTGCCACGTCACCCCCTCGGGGCTCAAATGTGTCCCCGTCCCTTCCTGTGACGTCATCACATGTCAGGGAGGCACCCGGTGCAAGATGGTCGATGGGTGGCCCCGCTGTGTCCCCGCCCCTTCCTGTGACGTCATCACTTGTGGAGAAGGCACCCGATGCAAGATGGCCGACGGGATCCCAAAGTGTGTCCCCGCCCCTTCCTGTGACGTCATCAGGTGTGGAGAAGGGACGAGATGCAAGATGGTGGCTGGGACCCCCAAATGTGTCCCCGCCCCTTCCTGTGACGTCATCAGGTGTGGGGCTGGTACCAGATGCAAGATGGCCGACGGATGGCCAAGATGTGTCCCCGCCCCTTCCTGTGACGTCATCACTTGTGGAGAAGGGACCAGATGCAAGATGGCCGACGGGATCCCCAAATGTGTCCCCGCCCCTTCCTGTGACGTCATCAGATGTGGGGCTGGTACCAGATGCAAGATGGTGGCTGGAACCCCCAAATGTGTCCCCGCCCCTTCCTGTGACGTCATCAGGTGTGGACAAGGCACCCGATGCAAGATGGCCGACGGGATCCCCAAATGTGTCTCCGCCCCCTCCTGCTCCCTGATTGGCTGCGTCCAGCGGGCCCCGAGGGGCGTGGCCTGTCCGGGGTGTCCCCCGGGGACAGAGTGTCACCGGGTCAAAGGTCACCCCAGGTGTGTCCCCAGCCAGGTGTCCCCAAGGGGGTTCCAGGCCAAGATGTCCCCAAGGAGACCCTCCTGTGGTGACATCGAGTGTCCCCAGGGCACCAAGTGTCACATGACCCAGGGGTGGCCTCAGTGTCACCATGTCCCACCCTCGTGTGACAACGTCCACTGTCCCCAGGGCTCCAAATGTCACCTGGTCCAGGGGTGGCCTCAGTGTCACCATGTCCCACCCACCTGCCAGGACATCCACTGTCCCCAGGGGACAAAGTGTGAGGTCATCAAAGGTCACCCCAGGTGTGTCCAGGCCAAGATGTCCCCAAGGGGACCCTCCTGTGGTGACATCGAGTGTCCCCAGGGCTCCAAATGTCACCTGGTCCAGGGGTGGCCCAGGTGTGTCCAGGCCAAGATGTCCCCAAGGCCACCGACCTGCCAGGACATCCACTGTCCCCAGGGCTCCAAATGTCACCTGGTCAGGGGTCACCCCAGGTGTGTCCAGGCCAAGATGTCCCCAAGGGGACCCTCCTGTGGTGACATCGAGTGTCCCCAGGGGACAACCTGCAAGATGACAGAGGGGTGGCCTCAGTGTCACCATGTCCCATCATCCTGTGGTGACATCCACTGTCCCCAAGGAACCAAATGTCACCTGGTCAAAGGTCACCCCAGGTGTGTCCACTCCAAGATGTCCCCAAGGCCACCGACCTGCAGTGACCTCCACTGTCCCCAAGGGACATCCTGCCAGGTGACAGAGGGGTGGCCTCAGTGTCACCATGTCCCACCCTCGTGTGACAACGTCCACTGTCCCCAGGGAAAAAAGTGTCACATGACCCAGGGGTGGCCTCAGTGTCACCATGTCCCACCCTCGTGTGGTGACATCCACTGTCCCCAGGGCTCCAAATGTCACCTGGTCAAAGGTCACCCAAGGTGTGTCCAGGCCAAGATGTCCCCAAGGCCACCAACCTGCCAGGACATCCAATGTCCCCAGGGGACAAAGTGTGAGGTCATCAAAGGTCACCCCAGGTGTGTCCCCAACCAGGTGTCCCCAAGGCCACCGACCTGCAGTGACATCCACTGTCCCCAAGGGACCAAATGTCACATGACCCAGGGGTGGCCTCAGTGTCACCATGTCCCACCCTCCTGTGGTGACATCCACTGTCCCCAGGGCTCCAAATGTCACCGGGTCAAAGGTCACCCCAGGTGTGTCCAGGCCAAGATGTCCCCAAGGAGGTTCCAGGCCAAGATGTCCCCAAGGCCACCAACCTGCCAGGACATCCACTGTCCCCAAGGGACCAAATGTCACATGACCCAGGGGTGGCCTCAGTGTCACCATGTCCCACCCTCGTGTGACAACATCCACTGTCCCCAGGGCTCCAAATGTCACCTGGTCCAGGGGTGGCCTCAGTGTCACCATGTCCCACCCTCATGTGACAACGTCCACTGTCCCCAAGGAGCCAAATGTCACCTGGTCAAAGGTCACCCAAGGTGTGTCCAGGCCAAGATGTCCCCAAGGCCACCAACCTGCCAGGACATCCAATGTCCCCAGGGGACAAAGTGTGAGGTCATCAAGGGTCACCCCAGGTGTGTCCCCAACCAGGTGTCCCCAAGGCCACCGACCTGCAGTGACATCCACTGTCCCCAAGGGACCAAATGTCACCTGGTCCAGGGGTGGCCTCAGTGTCACCATGTCCCACCCTCGTGTGACAACGTCCACTGTCCCCAGGGCTCCAAATGTCACCGGGTCAAAGGTCACCCCAGGTGTGTCCCCAGCCAGGTGTCCCCAAGGGGGTTCCAGGCCAAGATGTCCCCAAGGAGACCCTCCTGTGGTGACATCGAGTGTCCCCAGGGCACCAAGTGTCACATGACCCAGGGGTGGCCTCAGTGTCACCATGTCCCACCCACCTGCAGTGACCTCCACTGTCCCCAGGGCTCCAAATGTCACCTGGTCCAGGGGTGGCCCAGGTGTGTCCAGGCCAAGATGTCCCCAAGGCCACCGACCTGCCAGGACATCCAATGTCCCCAGGGCTCCAAATGTCACCTGGTCAGGGGTCACCCCAGGTGTGTCCCCAACCAGATGTCCCCAAAGGGGTTCCAGGCCAAGATGTCCCCAAGGAGACCCTCCTGTGGTGACATCGAGTGTCCCCAGGGGACAACCTGCCAGGTGACAGATGGGTGGCCCCACTGTGTCCATGTCCCACCTACCTGTGGTGACATCGAGTGTCCCCAGGGCTCCAAATGTCACCTGGTCCAGGGGTGGCCCAGGTGTGTCCCCAGCCAGGTGTCCCCAAGGAGGTTCCAGGCCAAGATGTCCCCAAGGCCACCAACCTGCCAGGACATCCACTGTCCCCAGGGGACAAAGTGTGAGGTCATCAAGGGTCACCCCAGGTGTGTCCCCAACCAGGTGTCCCCAAGGCCACCGACCTGCAGTGACATCCACTGTCCCCAGGGGACAAAGTGTCACATGACCCAGGGGTGGCCTCAGTGTCACCATGTCCCACCCTCGTGTGACAACATCCACTGTCCCCAGGGCTCCAAATGTCACCTGGTCAAAGGTCACCCCAGGTGTGTCCAGGCCAAGATGTCCCCAAGGCCACGGACCTGCCAGGACATCCAATGTCCCCAGGGGACAAAGTGTGAGGTCATCAAAGGTCACCCCAGGTGTGTCCCCAACCAGGTGTCCCCAAGGCCACCGACCTGCAGTGACATCCACTGTCCCCAAGGGACCAAATGTCACATGACCCAGGGGTGGCCTCAGTGTCACCATGTCCCACCCTCGTGTGACAACATCCACTGTCCCCAGGGCTCCAAATGTCACCTGGTCAAAGGTCACCCCAGCTGTGTCCAGGCCAAGATGTCCCCAAGGGGGTTCCAGGCCAAGATGTCCCCAAGGAGACCCTCCTGTGGTGACATCGAGTGTCCCCAGGGGACCAAGTGTCTCATGACCCAGGGGTGGCCTCAGTGTCACCATGTCCCACCCTCGTGTGACAACGTCCACTGTCCCCAAGGGACTAAATGTCACATGACCCAGGGGTGGCCTCAGTGTCACCATGTCCCACCCTCGTGTGACAACGTCCACTGTCCCCAGGGCTCCAAATGTCACCTGGTCAGGGGTCACCCCAGGTGTGTCCAGGCCAAGATGTCCCCAAGGGGACCCTCCTGTGGTGACATCGAGTGTCCCCAGGGGACAACCTGCAAGATGACAGAGGGGTGGCCTCAGTGTCACCATGTCCCATCATCCTGTGGTGACATCCACTGTCCCCAGGGCTCCAAATGTCACCTGGTCAAAGGTCACCCCAGGTGTGTCCACTCCAAGATGTCCCCAAGGCCACCGACCTGCAGTGACCTCCACTGTCCCCAAGGGACATCCTGCCAGGTGACAGAGGGGTGGCCTCAGTGTCACCATGTCCCATCATCCTGTGGTGACATCCACTGTCCCCAAGGAACCAAATGTCACCTGGTCAAAGGTCACCCCAGGTGTGTCCCCAGCCAGGTGTCCCCAAAGGGGTTCCAGGCCAAGATGTCCCCAAGGGGACCCTCCTGTGGTGACATCGAGTGTCCCCAGGGCACCAAGTGTCACATGACTGATGGGTGGCCTCAGTGTCACCATGTCCCACCCTCCTGTGACAACGTCCACTGTCCCCAAGGGACTAAATGTCACATGACCCAGGGGTGGCCTCAGTGTCACCATGTCCCACCCTCCTGTGGTGACATCCACTGTCCCCAGGGCTCCAAATGTCACCGGGTCAAAGGTCACCCCAGGTGTGTCCCCAGCCAGGTGTCCCCAAGGGGGTTCCAGGCCAAGATGTCCCCAAGGAGACCCTCCTGTGGTGACATCGAGTGTCCCCAGGGCACCAAGTGTCACATGACCCAGGGGTGGCCTCAGTGTCACCATGTCCCACCCTCATGTGACAACATCCACTGTCCCCAGGGTTCCAAATGTCACCTGGTCCAGGGGTGGCCTCAGTGTCACCATGTCCCACCAACCTGCCAGGACATCCAATGTCCCCAGGGGACAAAGTGTGAGGTCATCAAAGGTCACCCCAGGTGTGTCCCCAACCAGGTGTCCCCAAGGCCACCGACCTGCCAGGACATCCACTGTCCCCAAGGAGCCAAATGTCACATGACCCAGGGGTGGCCTCAGTGTCACCATGTCCCACCCTCCTGTGGTGACATCCACTGTCCCCAAGGCTCCAAATGTCACCTGGTCAAAGGTCACCCCAGGTGTGTCCCCAGCCAGGTGTCCCCAAAGGGGTTCCAGGCCAAGATGTCCCCAAGGAGACCCTCCTGTGGTGACATCGAGTGTCCCCAGGGCACCAAGTGTCACATGACTGATGGGTGGCCTCAGTGTCACCATGTCCCACCCTCCTGTGGTGACATCGAGTGTCCCCAGGGTTCCAAATGTCACCTGGTCCAGGGGTGGCCCAGGTGTGTCCCCAGCCAGGTGTCCCCAAGGGGGTTCCAGGCCAAGATGTCCCCAAGGCCACCGACCTGCAGTGACCTCGATTGTCCCCAGGGTTTCCGGTGTCACCTGGTCCGTGGTCACCCCAGGTGTGTCCCCACCTGGATGTCCCCAAGGCCCCTCCCCCGCTGTCTCCTCCTCAAGGGGCGGCTCCGCTGCCCCCGCGATGTCCCCGCCCCCCTCACCTGCTCTGACGTCACCTGCCCACCTGGATCCACCTGTCACCTGCTGGGGGCGTGGCCAAGATGTGTCCCCACCCCAAGGACCTGCCAGGACCTCACCTGCCCACCTGGATCCACCTGTCAATTGGACAGAACCACGCCCAGGTGTGTCCCCATCAGACTCACCTGCCAGGACCTCACCTGCCCACCTGGATCCACCTGTCAATTGGACAGAACCACGCCCAGGTGTGTCCCCATCAGACTCACCTGCCAGGACCTCACCTGCCCACCTGGATCCACCTGTCAATTGGACAGAACCACGCCCAGGTGTGTCCCCGCCCCACTCACCTGCCAGGACCTCACCTGCCCACCTGGATCCACCTGTCAATTGGACAGAACCACGCCCAGGTGTGTCCCCATCAGACTCACCTGCCAGGACCTCACCTGCCCACCTGGATCCACCTGTCAATTGGACAGAACCACGCCCAGGTGTGTCCCCATCAGACTCACCTGCCAGGACCTCACCTGCCCACCTGGATCCACCTGTCAATCGGACAAAACCACGCCCAGGTGTGTCCCCATCAGACTCACCTGCCAGGACCTCACCTGCCCACCTGGATCCACCTGTCAATTGGACAGAACCACGCCCAGGTGTGTCCCCATCAGACTCACCTGCCAGGACCTCACCTGCCCACCTGGATCCACCTGTCAATCGGACAAAACCACGCCCCCCAGGTGTGTCCCCACCTGCCCCACCTGCTCGCAGGCCCCGCCCCTCGTGTGTCACGTGCTCAGCCGGTGGCACTTCCGGGCCTTCGATGGGCGGAGCCACCGCCTGCCCCACCCCTGCCCGCTCGTGCTCACCTGCGGAGGGGGGCGTGGCCGGGGGCGTGGCCTCCCCGCCCTGGGGGTGTGGCTTTCGGGCCAGGTGGGCTCCGGGCCCGGGGCCACCTTCGGGCAGGTGACGGTGGCCGGTGACGACTTCCGGGTGGAGCTGCGGCGAGGGGAGGGGACAACGGCCAGGGTGAGTCACGTGTCACCTGTCCACAGGTGTGTCACCTGTCCACAGGTGTGTCACCTGTCCCAGGTGTGTCCCCAGGTGTGTCCCCAGGTGTGTCACCTGTCCCCAGGTGTGTCACCTGTCCCACGTGTGTCCCTGTCCCCAGGTGTGTCCCAGGTTTGTCCCCAGGTGTGTCCCAGGTGTGTCACCTGTCCCCAGGTGTGTCCCCTGTCCCCAGGTGTGTCCCCTGTCCCCAGGTGTGTCCCCTGTCCCCAGGTGTGTCACCCTTCCCCAGGTGTGTCCCCTGTCCCCAGGTGTGTCCCAGGTGTGTCCCCTGTCCCCAGGTGTGTCCCAGGTGTGTCCCTGTCCCAGGTGTGTCCCAGGTGTGTCCCCTGTCCCCAGGTGTGTCCCCTGTCCCAGAATTGTCCCCTCTCTCACCTGTCCCAGGATTGTCCCCTCTCTCACCTGTCCCCCCCACTGTCCCCCCAGGTGTGTGTCCCCTGTCCCCAGGTGTGTCCCCTGTCCCAGGATTGTCCCCTCTCTCACCTGTCCCTAGAATTGTCCCCTCTCTCACCTGTCCCCCCCATTCTCCCCCAGGTGTGGGGCCGGCCGGTGCGGTTGCCGGTGCGGTTGGGGCGTGGCCAGGTGCGCGTGGAGCGGCGGGGGGGGCAGCGCCAGGTGCGGGCGCGGGCGGGGCAGCTGCGGGTGCAGGTGAGCCTGGGGGGGGACGGCGCCGTCACCGTCACCGTCACCGTCACCGGCACCGGCACCGGCACCGACAGCGCGGGGACACACCTGGAACCCCCCCTGTGCGGGGCCTGCGCCGGAGGGGACACCTGTGCAGGTGGGACAGGGGTGGGGGGGGAGGGGGGACAGGTGGGGGGACAGGGGGGACAGGTGAGGGGGGGACAGGTGGGGGTGGAGGGGACAGGTGGGGATGGATGGAGATGGATGGGACAGGTGGGACAGGTGGGGATGGATGGGACAGGTGGGACAGGTGGGGATGGATGGAGATGGATGGGACAGGTGGGACAGGTGGGGATGGATGGGACAGGTGGGACAGGTGGGGATGGATGGAGATGGATGGGACAGGTGGGGATGGATGGGACAGGTGGGACAGGTGGGGATGGATGGAGATGGATGGGACAGGTGGGACAGGTGGAGATTGATGTGGATGGGTGGGACAGGTGGGGATGGATGGGACAGGTGGGACAGGTGGGGATGGATGGGACAGGTGGGACAGGTGGGACAGGTGGGGATGGATGGGACAGGTGGGGATGGATGGGACAGGTGGGGATGGATGGGACAGATGGGACAGGTGGGATGGGTGGGGATGGGTGGGGATGGATGGGACAGGTGGGATGGATGGGACAGGTGGGACAGGTGGGGATGGATGGGATGGATGGGATGGATGGGACAGGTGGGACAGGTGGGACAGGTGGGGATGGATGGGACAGGTGGGGATGGATGGGACAGGTGGGACAGGTGGGGATGGATGGGACAGGTGGGACAGGTGGGGATGGATGGGATGGATGGGATGGATGGGACAGGTGGGACAGGTGGGATGGGTGGGGATGGGTGGGGATGGGTGGGGATGGATGGGACAGGTGACACAGGTGACACAGGTGACACAGGTGGCACAGTTGTGTCTCAGATGTCCCCAGGTGTCCCCAGCTGTCCCCAGCTGTCCCCAGGTGTGGTGGGCGTGGCCTTGGGGGGCGACTCCCAATCACCTTTGGGGTCTCCCCTCAACCGCCCCTCCCCCCTTTCTTTCTCTCTCTCATTCCAGGTCTCCCCTCCCCCACCCCACACCCCTCCCCCCCCACCCCTCCTCCCTCCCCTCCCACCCCTCCCCCTCCCCCTCCCCCTCCCGGCACGTGCCGGGTGGGACCCCAAAATTTCGTCACCTTGGGCGGGGCCGAGGGGGCGGTGCCCGAGGGGTGGGGGAGGGGCTGCCACGCCCTCCTGCTGGCCCGGAGCTGCCCCTCCCCCCACCCCGACCCCCACCCCGACCCCGCCTTCGAGGTGACCCTGAGTGACCCCCCCAGGCCGGGGGGGGGAGGGGCGGTGACGGTGACGCTGGGACGGCATCGATGGACACTCGTGGGGGGAGGGGCACAGGTGAGGGGGGAGGGGCTAAGGGGGTGGGGGAGGGGCTAAGGGGGGGAGGGGTTAAGGGAGGTGGGGGAGGGGCTAAGGGGGGTGGGAGAGGGGCGGTGACGGTGACGCTGGGACGGCACCGATGGACACTCGTGGGGGGAGGGGCAAAGGTGAGGGGGGGGGAAGGGCTAAGGGGGGTGGGGGAGGGGTTATGGGGGTGGGGGAGGGGTTATGGGGGTGGGGGAGGGGCGCAGGTGAGGGGGGAGGAAGGAGATGATGACGATGATGAAGGTTGGATGGGTGATGATGATGATGGAGATGATGATGATGAAGGATGGGTGATGATGATGATGGAGATGATGACGATGATGAAGGTTGGATGGGTGATGATGATGATGGAGATGATGATGATGAAGGATGGGTGATGATGATGATGGAGATGATGATGATGATGAAGGTTGGATGGGTGATGATGATGATGGAGATGATGATGATGAAGGTTGGATGACGATGATGATGACGATGGTTGGATGATGGTGATGACGATGATGAAGGTTGGATGATCACAACGATGATGAGGATGAAGGTTGGATGACGATGATGATGATGATGATGGCTGGATGATGGTGATGACGATGACAATGACTGGATGATGATGATGAAGGTCAGATGATGATGAAGGTTGGATGATGATGATGACAATGACTGGATGATGATGATGATGAAGATGATGACGATGACGATGAAGATGATGACGATGGTTGGATGATGATGGTTGGATGACGATGACAATGATGATGGTCAGATGATGATGATGATGATGACGATGATGATGAAGATGATGATGATGATGATGACAATGGTTGGATGATGATGAAGATGATGATGACAATGGTTGGTTGATGATGACGATGATGACGATGATGATGAAGGTTGGATGATGATGATGACGAAGGCTGGATGATGATGATGATGATGATGATGATGACGATGATGAAGATGATGACAATGACAATGACAATGATGAAGATGATGATGATGATGACAGCACCACCACCACCAAAGGCTCTGACCCCTCCCCCCTCCCCCCTCTCCCCTCCCCCCCCAGCTGGACGGGACGCCCCTCCCCCTCCCCTGGTGCCTCCCGGACGGCTCCGCCTGCGTCGGCCCCGCCCCCTTGGACAGCCCCGCCCTCTCTGGAGGCCCCGCCCCCTCTGACGGAGGCCCCGCCCCCCCGGGAGGCCCCGCCCTGCTGCTGGCCGGCCCTGAGCTGCTCGTGGCCGCCCACGGCCCCTCCGGCACCGTCACCGTCACCGTCGGGCCCCGGCACCGCAACCGAACCTGCGGCCTGTGCGGGGACAGCCCCGGGCACCGGCACGGCCACCGGCACGGCACCTGCCCCGGGGGGCGCCACTGCCGTGAGTGGGGACCTTCCGGAACCTTCTAAAACTTTCCGGCACCTTCCGGGAGCTTCTGGGACCTTCCGGGACCTTCCGGAACCTTCTATTGCCTTCCAGAACCTTCCGGGACCTTCTGGGACCTTCCGGGACCTTCTATGACCTCCTCTCACCTTCTGGGACCTTCTATCGCCTTCCGGGACCTTCTATTGCCTTCCAGAACCTTCCGGGAGCTTCTGGGACCTTCTATCACCTTCTTGGACCTTTGGTGTCCTTCTGGGACCTTCTATAACTTTCTGGGACCTTTTGGGACCTTCTACGACCTTCCATGACCTTCTATGACCTTCCAGGACCTTCTGGGACCTTCTCTCACCTTCTAAGACCTTCCAGAACCTTCTGGGACCTTCCGGGACCTTCTATCACCTTCCGGGACCTTCCAGGACCTTCTATGACCTTCTGGGACCTTTGGTGTCCTTCTGGGACCTTCTGGGACCTTCTATCACCTTGTGGGACCTTCTGGGACCTTCTATCACCTTGTGGGACCTTCTGGGACCTTCTATCACCTTGTGGGACCTTCTGGGACCTTCTATCACCTTCTACAACTTTCTGGGACCTTTTGGGACCTTCTATGACCTTCTGGGACCTTCTATCACCTTCTAAGACCTTCTGGGTCCTTCTATCGCCTTCCAGAACCTTCCGGGACCTTTTGGGACCGTCCATGACCTTTTGTGACCTTCTGGGACCTTCCATGACCTCCTCTCACCTTCTGGGACCTTCTATCACCTTCTACAACTTCCTGGGACCTTCTGGGACCTTCTATGACCTTGTGGGACCTTCTGGGACTTTCTATGACCTTCTGGAACCTTCTATGACTTTCTGGGGCCTTCTATTACCTTCCATGACCTTCTATGACCTTCTAGGACCTTTGGTGTACTTCTGGAACCTACCATGACCTTTTGTGACCTTCTGGGACCTTCTACCACCTTCTGGGACCTTTTGTACCCTTCTGGGACCTTTCGTGTCCTTTTGTGACCTTCTATGACCTTCTGGGACCTTCCATGACCTTCTATGGCTTTCTGGGACCTTCTGGGACCTCCTCTCACCTTCTATGACCTTCTGGGACCTTTGATGTCCTTCTGGAACGTTCCATGACCTTTTGGGACCTTCTGGGACCTTCTGAGACCTCCTATGAACTTCTGGGACCTTCCATGTCCTTCTCTCACCTTCCATGACCTTTCATGTCCTTCTGGGACCTTCCATGACCTTCTCTCACCTTCCATGACCTTTCATGTCCTTCTGGGACCTTCCATGACCTTCTCTCACCTTCCATGACCTTCCATGTCCTTCTATGACCTTCCATGACCTTCTGGGACCTTCCATGACCTTTGTGTCCAACTGTGACCTTCCCCTGCCCCTCCCCCCCTGTGACATTGTCCCCTCCCCCCCTGTGACATTGTCCCCTCCCCCCCTCTGATCTGATGGTGTCCCCTCCCCCCACAGCCCCCCCGTGTGTCCCCTCCCCCCTCTGATGGTGTCCCCTCCCCCCACAGCCCCCCCGTGTGTCCCCTCCCCCCTCTGATGGTGTCCCCTCCCCCCCTGTGACATTGTCCCCTCCCCCCTCTGACGGTGTCCCCTCCCCCCACAGCCCCCCCGTGTGTCCCCTCCCCCCTCTGATGGTGTCCCCTCCCCCCCTGACATTGTCCCCTCCCCCCACAGCCCCCCCGTGTGTCCCCTCCCCCCCCTCGGGCGTGGCCGCTCGAGCCCCGCGGGACCTGAACACGGGTGAGGATGGGGGGGATGATGATGGTGATGATGATGATGGTGGTGGTGGTGATGGTGGGAGTGGGATGAAGATGATGGTGGGATGAAGATGATGGGGGGTGGGATGATGATGGTGGAGGGGGTGGGATGGAGATGAAGGTGATGGCGGGATGAAGATGATGATGGGGCTGGGATGGTGGTGGGATGAAGAAGATGATGGTGGGATGAAGATGATGGTGGTGTTGGGATGAAGATGATAATGGGGGTAGGATGAAGATGATGATGATGGGGGTAGGATGAAGATGATGATGGGGGTGGGATGGAGATGGTGGGGGTGGGATGAAGATGAAGATGATGATAATGGTGGGATGGAGATGGAGATGATGGTGGGGGTGGGATGATGATGATGATGAAGATGGTGATGGGGGTGGGAAGATGATGATGATGATGATGGTGCGGGGATGAAGATGATGATGGGATGGAGATGGAGGTGGGGGTGGGATGATGATGATGATGGGAGTGGGATGATGGTGAGGGAGGTGGGATGAAGACGATGATGATGGAATGGGGATGATGATGGTGGGATGGAGATGATGATGGGGGTGGGATGAAGATGATGATGAAGATGGGAGTGGGATGATGGTGGGGGAGGTGGGATGAAGACGATGATGATGGAATGGGGATGATGATGGTGGGATGGAGATGATGATGGGGGTGGGATGAAGATGATGATGATGGTGGGGATGGGATGAAGGTGATGGTGGGATGATGATGATGATGGTGGTGGGATGAAGATGATGATGGTGGGGATGGGATGAAGGTGATGGTGGGATGATGATGATGATGGTGGGGGTGGGATGATGATGGTGATGATGGTGATGGGATGAAGATGATGATGGGGGGATGAAGATGATGATGGGGGGGATGAAGATAATGATGGGTGGGATAAAGATGATGATGGTGGGGGTGGGATGAAGGTGATGGTGGGATGATGATGATGATGGTGGTGGGATGAAGATGATGATGATGGTGGGGGTGGGATGAAGGTGATGGTGGGATGATGATGATGATGGTGGTGGGATGAAGATGATGATGATGGGGGTGGGATGAAGGTGATGGTGGGATGATGATGATGATGGTGGGGGTGGGATGATGATGGTGATGGGGGTGGTGGGATGAAGATGATGATGATGGGATGAAGATGATGATGGGATGATGATGATGATGGGGGTGGTGGGATGATGATGGTGGGGGTGGGATGAAGGTGATGGTGGGATGATGATGATGATGGTGGGGGTGGGATGATGATGGTGATGATGGTGATGGGATGAAGATGATGGGGGTGGGATGAAGATGATGATGGTGGGATGATGATGGTGATGATGATGATGATGATGGGATGATGATGATGATGGGGGTGGTGGGATGAAGATGATGGGGGTGGGATGAAGATGATGATGATGGGATGAAGATGATGATGGGATGATGATGATGATGGGATGAAGATGATGATGGGGGTGGTGGGATGAAGATGATGATGATGGGATGAAGATGATGATGGGATGATGATGATGATGGGGGTGGTGGGATGAAGATGATGGGGGTGGGATGAAGATGATGGGGGTGGGATGAAGATGATGATGGTGGGATGATGATGGTGATGATGGTGGGGGTAGGATGGTGATGATGGGGGTGGGATGGAGATGAAGATGATGGTGGGATGAAGATGATGATGGTGGGATGAAGATGATGATGATGGGGATGGGATGAAGATGATGATGATGATGATGGGATAGAGATGATGATGGTAATGGGATGAAGATGATGATGATGGTGGGGGTGGGATGGAGATGATGGGGGTGGGATGAAGATGATGGTGATGATGGGGGTGGGATAGAGATGATGAAGATGATGATGGGATGAAGATGAAGATGGGGGTGGGATGGAAATGATGAAGATAATGATGATGGGATAATGATGATGATGATGATGAAGACGATGATGGGGGGCTGGGCTGGAGATGACGACGAAGACGATGACGACGAAGGCCCAACCCCCCCCCCTCTCTGTGTCCCCTCCCCCTTCCAGGACGCCTGCTGGGACCACTGGGAGCACCACTGGGAGCCCCACTGGGAGCACTGGGAGCACTGGGAGGGGCAGGAGGAGGACTGGGAGCCCCACTAGGAGGACTGGGAGGACTGGGAGGGGCACTGGGAGCACTGGGAGCCCCACTGGGAGCACTGGGAGGGGCCCTGGGGGGAGGGGCCCTGGGGGGAGCTCTGGGGGGAGCCCTGGGGGGCCCACTGGGAGGGGGACTGGGAGGACTGGGAGGACTGGGAGGGGGACTGGGAGGACTGGGAGGGGCACTGGGAGCACTGGGAGGACTGGGAGGGGCACTGGGAGCACTGGGAGCCCCCCCGGTGGGACCCTGAGGGGGGGGAGGGGTCAATAAAGCCACCGATGTCACCTCAGGGGGGGTCGCTGTCACCTTTCTTGTCACCTGGGGGGGTCCCAGTTTGATTTTGGGGGGTCCCAGTTTGATTTGGGGGGTCCCAGTTTGATTTGGGGGGTCCCAGTTCACTCTAGGGGGGTCCCAGTTCAATTTGGGGGGGTCCCAGTTCAGTTTAGGGGGGTCCCAGTTCAATTTGGGGGGGTCCCAGTTTGATTTGGGGGGGTCCCAGTTTGATCTGGGGGGGTCCCAGTTCAATTTGGGGGGGTCCCAGTTCAATTGGGGGGGGGTCCCAGTTCAATCTGGGGGGGTCCCAGTTTGATTTGGGGGGTCCCAGTTCAATTTGGAGGATCCCAGTTTAATTTGAGGGGGTCCCAGTTTAATTTGGGGGGGGGTCCCAGTTCAATCTGGGGGGTCCCAGTTTGATTTGGGGGGTCCCAGTTCAATTTGGGGGGGTCCCAGTTCACTCTGGGGGGGTCCCAGTTCAATTTGGGGGGGTCCCAGTTCAGTTTGGGGGGTCCCAGTTCAATTTGGGGGGGTCCCAGTTTGATTTGGGGGGGTCCCAGTTTGATTTGGGGGGGTCCCAGTTTGATCTGGGGGGGGTCCCAGTTCAATTTGGAGGATCCCAGTTTAATTTGGGGGGGTCCCAGTTTAATTTGGGGGGGTCCCAGTTTGATTTGGGGTGGTCCCAGTTTGATTTGGGGGAGTCCCAGTTTAATTTGAGGGGCTCCCAGTTTGATTTGGAGGGTCCCAGTTTGATTTGGGGGAGTCCCAGTTTAATTTGAGGGGCTCCCAGTTTGATTTGGAGGGTCCCAGTTTGATTTGGGGGGGTCCCAGTTTGATTTGGGTGGTCCCAGTTCACTCTGGGGGGGTCCCAGTTCAATTTGGGGGGTCCCAGTTTGATTTGGGGGGGTCCCAGTTTGATTTGGGGTGGTCCCAGTTTGATTTGGGGGAGTCCCAGTTTAATTTGAGGGGCTCCCAGTTTGATTTGGGGGGTCCCAGTTTGATTTGGGGGGGTCCCAGTTCAATTTGGGGGGGTCCCAGTTCCTCCCAGTGCCCCCCAATCCCCTCCCAGTCCCTCCCAGTTTATCTTAGTTCTCTCCCAGTCCATCCCAGTCTGCTCCCAGTTCCTTCCAGTTTATCCCAGTCCCTCCCAGTGCCCCCCAATCCCTTCCCAGTCCCTCCCAGTCTCTCCCAGTGCCCCCCAATCCCCTCCCAGTCCCCTCCCAGTTTATCCCAGTCTGTCCCAGTCCTTCCCAATCCCCCTTAATCCCTTCCCAGTCCCTCCCAGTTCACCCCAATCTCCTCCCAAACCCCTCCCAGTGCCCCCCAATCCCCTCCCAGTCCATCCCAGTCACTCCCAGTTCTCTCCCAGTCCCCCCAATCTCCTCCCAGTCCCTCCCAGTGCCCCCCAATCCCCTCCCAGTCCCTCCCAGTGTCCCCCAATCCCTTCCCAGTCCCATCCCAGTCTGTCCCAGTCCTTCCCAATACCCCTTAATCCCTTCCCAGTCCCTCCCAGTGCCCCCCAATCCCTTCCCAGTCCATTCCAGTCACTCCCAGTTTGTCCCAGTTCTCTCTCAGACCCCCCAATCCCCTCCCAGTCCCTCCCAGTGCCCCCCAATCCCCTCCCAGTCCCTCCCAGTTTATCCCAATCCCCTCCCAGTGCCCCCCAATCCCCTCCCAGTCCCTCCCAGTCCCTCCCAGTAACACCCCAGATGTCTCTCCCAGTTTAACCCTTTATTATCCCCCCCATTTTTCTCTCCCCTCCCCCATTTTTTGGGGGGTTTTTTTTTTGACCCCTCCCCCTCCCCAATTTTTTTTTTTGGGGGGGGTCCCCTCGGTGGGGGAGGGGTCCCCTCGGTGGGGGAGGGGTCTCGGGGGGGTGGGGGGAGGGGTCTGGGGGTGTGGGGGAGGGGTCTGGGGGTGTGGGGGGAGGGGTCTCGGTGGGGGTGGGGGAGGGGTCTGGGGGTGTGGGGGAGGGGTCTGGGGGTGTGGGGGAGGGGTCTGGGGGTGTGGGGGAGGGGTCTGGGGGTGTGGGGGGAGGGGTCTGGGGGTGTGGGGGAGGGGTCTCGGTGGGGGTGGGGGGAGGGGTCTGGGGGTGTGGGGGAGGGGTCTCGGTGGGGGTGGGGGAGGGGTCTCGGTGGGGGTGGGGGGAGGGGTCTGGGGGTGTGGGGGGAGGGGTCTGGGGGTGTGGGGGAGGGGTCTGGGGGTGTGGGGGAGGGGTCTGGGGGTGTGGGGGAGGGGTCTCGGGGGGGTGGGGGGAGGGGTCTGGGGGTGGGGGGAGGGGTCTCGGTGGGGGTGGGGGAGGGGTCGGGGGGGTCTCTCAGATCTTGCCCGGGAAGGTCCCCCCCTCGCGAGCCTCGTCCCACGTGGTCACCTGGGGGGGGAGGGGACACAAATTTAGGGGGGTTTTGGGATTTTTGAGATGTTTGGGGGGGGATTGGGGAATATTTGGGGGGGTTTGGGGGGGGATTTGGGGGAGATTTGGGGGGGATTTGGGGGGGATTTGGGGGGATCAGGAGGGGTTTTTGGAAATTTGGGAATATTTGAGGGGGGTTTTGAGGGGGATTTGGAGGGGATTTGGGGGGGGGGTTTGGGGAGATTTGGGGGGGTTTGGGAGGATTTGGGGGGGATTTGGGGGGTTTTTGGGTATCTGGGACATTTTGGGGGGATTTGAGGGGATTTGGGGCAGACTTGGGGAGATTTGGGAATATTTGAGGGGGTTTGAGGGCGATTTAGGGGGATTTGGGGGGGGTCTGGGGGGATTTGGGGGGGTTTGGGGGGGATTTGGGGGGGTTTGGGGGGATTTGGGGGAATTTTGGGGGGGTCTGGGGGGTTTGAAGAGAATTTGGGGGGGATTTGGGGAGATTTGGGAGGGATTTGGGGGGGTTTTGGGACATTTGGGAATATTTGGGGGGGATTTGGGAATATTTGGGGGAGGGGTGGGGAGGATTTGGGGGGGTTTGGGGGAATTTGAGGGGGTTTGAGGGGGATTTGGGGGGGATTGGAGGGAATTTGGGCAGGATTTGGGGGGGACTTAGGGGAATTTGGGGGGGATTTGAGGGGGATTTGGGGGGGTCTGGGGGGGATTTGGGGGGGGGTTGAGGGGGATTTGGGAATATTGGGGAATGTTTGGGGGGGGGATTTGGGGAGGATTTGGGGAGGGTTGGGGGGGATTTGAGGGGGTTTGGGGGGAAATTGAGGGGGATTTGGGGGAGTTTGGGGGGGTCTGGGGGGGCTTTGGGGGGGATCTGGGGGGTTTGGGGGGACTTTGGGGGGGATTTGGGGGGGTTTTGGATATTTAGGACATTTTGGGGGGGATTTGGGAATATTTGGGGGAGGGGTGGGGAGGATTTGAGGAGGATTTGAGGGGGATTTGAGGGGGATTTGGGGAGGTTTAGGGGGGAATTGGGGATTCGGGGGCATTTGGGAACATTTTGAGGACATAAGAGGGGATTTGGGACATTTGGGGACACTTTGGGGACACTTTGGGACTCAGGTGACACTTGGGGACATTTGGGGACACTCAGGGACATTTGGGGACATTTGGGGACACCGAGGTGCCCCAGGGGGTGGCACAGAGGGAGCTGCAGACCCGGCAGTGCCACTGGCAGGGGGTGGCACCGGCACCCCTGGGGACACTTTGGGGACATTTGGGGACACTTTGGGGACACTTTGGGGCTCAGGTGACACTCAGGTGACATTTGGGGACACTCAGGGGACACTCAGTGACATTTGGGGACATTTGGGGACACCGAGGTGCCCCAGGGGGTGGCACAGAGGAAGCTGCAGACCCGGCAGTGCCACTGGCACGGGGTGGCATTGGCCCCCCTGGGGACACTTTGGGGACACTTTGGGGCTCAGGTGACACTCAGTGACACTTGGGGACACTCAGGGACATTTGGGGACATTTGGGGACACTCAGTGACATTTGGGGACACCGAGGTGCCCCAGGGGGTGGCACAGAGGGAGCTGCAGACCCGGCAGTGCCACTGGCACGGGGTGGCACCGGCCCCCCTGGGGACACTTTGGGGACACTTTGGGGACACTTTGGGACTCAGGTGACATTTGGGGACACTCAGGGACACTTGGGGACACTGAGGGGACACTGAGGGACATTTGGGGACACCGAGGTGCCCCAGGGGGTGGCACAGAGGAAGCTGCAGACCCGGCAGTGCCACTGGCAGGGGGTGGCACCGGCACCCCTGGGGACACTTTGGGGACACTTTGGGGACACTTTGGGGCACAGGTGACATTTGGGGACACTCAGGTGACACTTGGGGACAGTTTGGGGCCAGGACTCACCCAGGAAGTGGGACACAGGGACTTGTAGACCCGGAAGTACCACTGGCACGGGGTGGCATCGGCACCCTTGGGGACACTTTGGGGACACTTTGGGGACACTTTGGGACTCAGGTGACATTTGGGGACACTCAGGGGACACTCAGTGACATTTGGGGACACTGAGGTGCCCCAGGGGGTGGCACAGAGGGAGCTGCAGACCCAGCAGTGCCACTGGCACGGGGTGGCACCGGCCCCCCTGGGGACACTTTGGGGACACTTTGGGGACACTTTGGGGCTCAGGTGACACTCAGTGACACTTGGGGACACTCAGGGACATTTGGGGACATTTGGGGACACTCAGTGACATTTGGGGACACCGAGGTGCCCCAGGGGGTGGCACAGAGGGAGCTGCAGACCCGGCAGTGCCACTGGCAGGGGGTGGCACCGGCACCCCTGGGGACACTTTGGGGACACTTTGGGGACACTTTGGGGACACTTTGGGGACACTTTGGGGCTCAGGTGACATTTGGGGACACTCAGGTGACATTTGGGGACACTCAGGGACACTTGGGGACACTGAGGGGACACTGAGGGACATTTGGGGACACCGAGGTGCCCCAGGGGGTGGCACAGAGGGAGCTGCAGACCTGGCAGTGCCACTGGCACGGGGTGGCACCGGCCCCCCTGGGGACACTTTGGGGACACTTTGGGGACACTTTGGGGACACTTTGGGGCTCAGGTGACATTTGGGGACACTGAGGGGACACTGAGGGACATTTGGGGACACCGAGGTGCCCCAGGGGGTGGCACAGAGGGAGCTGCAGACCCGGCAGTGCCACTGGCAGGGGGTGGCACCGGCACCCCTGGGGACACTTTGGGGACACTTTGGGGACACTTTGGGGACACTTTGGGACTCAGGTGACACTTGGGGACATTTGGGGACACTCAGTGACATTTGGGGACATTTGGGGACACCGAGGTGCCCCAGGGGGTGGCACAGAGGGAGCTGCAGACCCGGCAGTGCCACTGGCAGGGGGTGGCACCGGCACCCCTGGGGACACTTTGGGGACACTTTGGGGACACTTTGGGGACACTTTGGGACTCAGGTGACACTTGGGGACATTTGGGGACACTCAGTGACATTTGGGGACATTTGGGGACACCGAGGTGCCCCAGGGGGTGGCACAGAGGGAGCTGCAGACCCGGCAGTGCCACTGGCAGGGGGTGGCACCGGCACCCCTGGGGACACTTTGGGGACACTTTGGGGACACTTTGGGGCTCAGGTGACATTTGGGGACACTCAGGGACATTTGGGGACACTTTGGGGCCAGGACTCACCCAGGAAGTGGGACACAGGGACTTGTAGACCTGGCAGTGCCACTGGCACGGGGTGGCACCGGCACCCCTGGGGACACTTTGGGGACACTTTGGGGACACTTTGGGGCTCAGGTGACATTTGGGGACACTCAGGTGACATTTGGGGACACTCAGGGACACTTGGGGACACTGAGGGGACACTGAGGGACATTTGGGGACACCGAGGTGCCCCAGGGGGTGGCACAGAGGGAGCTGCAGACCTGGCAGTGCCACTGGCACGGGGTGGCACCGGCCCCCCTGGGGACACTTTGGGGACACTTTGGGGACACTTTGGGGACACTTTGGGGCTCAGGTGACATTTGGGGACACTGAGGGGACACTGAGGGACATTTGGGGACACCGAGGTGCCCCAGGGGGTGGCACAGAGGGAGCTGCAGACCCGGCAGTGCCACTGGCAGGGGGTGGCACCGGCACCCCTGGGGACACTTTGGGGACACTTTGGGGACACTTTGGGGACACTTTGGGACTCAGGTGACACTTGGGGACATTTGGGGACACTCAGTGACATTTGGGGACATTTGGGGACACCGAGGTGCCCCAGGGGGTGGCACAGAGGGAGCTGCAGACCCGGCAGTGCCACTGGCACGGGGTGGCACCGGCACCCCTGGGGACACTTTGGGGACACTTTGGGGACACTTTGGGGACACTTTGGGGACACTTTGGGGACACTTTGGGACTCAGGTGACATTTGGGGACACTCAGGGACATTTGGGGACACTTTGGGGCCAGGACTCACCCAGGAAGTGGGACACAGGGACTTGTAGACCTGGCAGTGCCACTGGCACGGGGTGGCACCGGCACCCTTGGGGACACTTTGGGGACACTTTGGGGACACTTTGGGGACACTTTGGGGCACAGGTGACACCTGGGGACACTCAGGGACACTTGGGGACACTGAGGGGACACTGAGGGACATTTGGGGACACCGAGGTGCCCCAGGGGGTGGCACAGAGGGAGCTGCAGACCCGGCAGTGCCACTGGCAGGGGGTGGCACCGGCACCCTTGGGGACACTTTGGGGACACTTTGGGGACACTTTGGGACTCAGGTGACATTTGGGGACACTCAGGTGACATTTGGGGACAGTTTGGGGCCAGGACTCACCCAGGAAGTGGGACACAGGGACTTGTAGACCCGGAAGTACCACTGGCACGGGGTGGCATCGGCACCCTTGGCCTCCATCGCCCGCTGGCACCGGTGGAAATCTGGGGGGGAGGGGACGTTTGGGGACATTTGGGGACGTTTGGGGACACAAATGGGGGGGTTTTGGGGGTCCCAGGGGGGGTTTGGGGGTAATTTGGGGGGTCCCAGGGGGGTTTCTTGGGGTTTTTTGGGGGTCCCAGGTGGATTTTGGGGGTCCCAGGGGGGGATTTGGGGGGTCCCAGGGGGGGTTTGGGGGGTCCCAGGGGGGGTTTTGGGGGTCCCAGGGGGGATTTGGGGGTCCCAGGGGGGATTTGGGGGTCCCAGGGGGGGTTTTGGGGGGAGGGGGGACATTTGGGGACACAAATGGGGGAGGGTTGGGGGGGTTTTGGGGGGTCCCAGGGGGGATTTGGGGGGTCCCAGGGGGGATTTGGGGGGTCCCAGGGGGGGTTTGGGGGGTCCCAGGGGGGGTTTGGGGGGGTCCCAGGGGGGGTTTTGGGGGGTCCCAGGGGAGATTTTGGGGGTCCCAGGGGGGATTTGGGGGTCCCAGGGGGGGTTTTGGGGGTATTTTGGGGTCCCAGGGGGGGTTTGGGGGGGAAGGACACACAGAGGGGACATTTGGGGACATTTGGGGACATTTGGGGACACAAATGGGGGAGGGTTGGGGGGTCCCAGGGGGAATTTGGGGGGTCCCAGGGGGGATTTGGGGGGTCCCAGGGGGGGTTTTGGGGGATGTTTTGGGGGTCCCCGGTGGAATTTGGGGGTCCCAGGGGGGGTTTGGGGGGGAGGGGGGACATTTGGGGACATTTGGGGACATTTGGGGACACAAATGGGGGAGGTTTGGGGGGTCCCAGGGGGAATTTGGGGGGTCCCGGGGGGGGTTGGGGGGTCCCAGGGGGGTTTTGGGGGTAATTTGGGGGTCCCAGGGTGGATTTTGGGGGGTTCCAGGGGGGGTTTGGGGGGAGAAGGACACACAGAGGGGACATTTGGGGACATTTGGGGACGTTTGGGGACACAAATGGGGGAGGGTTGGGGGAGGTTTGGGGGGTCCCAGGGGGAATTTGGGGGGTCCCAGGGGGGGGTTGGGGGGTCCCAGGGGGGTTTTGGGGGTAATTTGGGGGTCCCAGGGTGGATTTTGGGGGTCCCAGGGGGGGTTTGGGGGGTCCCAGGGGGGGTTTTGGGGTCCCAGGGGGATTTGGGGGGTCCCAGGGGGATTTGGGGGGTCCCAGGGGGGATTTGGGGGGGTCCCAGGGGGGATTTGGGGGGGTCCCAGGGGGGATTTGGGGGGGAGGGGGGACATTTGGGGACGTTTGGGGACATTTGGGGACATTTGGGGACACAAATTGGGGGGTTTTGGGGGGTCCTGGGGGTCCCAGGGGGGGTTTTGGGGGGTCCCAGGGGGGTTTGGGGGTCCCAGGTGGGGTTTAGGGGGGAGGGGGGACATTTGGGGACACAAATTGGGGGGTTTTAGGGTGTCCTGGGGGGGTTTGGGGGTCCCAGGGGGGTTTTGGGGGTCCCAGGGGGGGTTTTGGGGGTCCCAGGGGGGGTTTTGGGGGTCCCAGGGGGGGTTTTGGGGGTCCCAGGGGGGGTTTGGGGGTCCCAGGTGGGGTTTGGGGGTCCCAGGGGGAATTTTGGGGGTGTTTTGGGGTCCTAGTTGTGTCCCACCCACCCAAGGGTATTTTTGGGGTGATTTTGGGGGATTTTGGGGTCCCAGGGGCGTTTTTGGGGTACTTTTGGGGCGATTTTGGGGTCCCAGGAATATTTTGGGGTCCCATGGGTGTTTTTGGGGTGATTTTGGGGGATTTTGGGGTCCCAGGGGCGTTTTTGGGGTACTTTTGGGGCGATTTTGGGGGATTTTGGGGTCCCAGGAATATTTTGGGGTCCCAGGGGTATTTTTGGGGTGATTTTGGGGGATTTTGGGGTCTCACCCAGGTAGTTTTGCCAGCAGTTCTTGGGCTGGTTCTGGTTGGGGAAGGGGCTCTTGGGGTGGATTTTGGGGTTTTTTTTGGGGGGATTTTGGGTTTTTTGGGTGTTTTTGGGGTCCCAGGAATATTTTGGGGTCCCAGGGGTATTTTTGGGGTGATTTTGGGGGATTTTGGGGTCTCACCCAGGGAGTTTTGCCAGCAGTTCTTGGGCTGGTTCTGGTTGGGGAAGGGGCTCTTGGGGGCTCTTGGGGTGGATTTTGGGGGGGGTTTTTGGGGGAATTTTGGGTTTTTTGGGGTGTTTTTGGGGTCCCACCCCCCCAGGGTTTTTTTTGGGGGGATTTTGGGGTGATTTTGGGGGATTTTGGGGTCTCACCCAGGTAGTTTTGCCAGCAGTTCTGGGGCTGGTTCTGGTTGGGGAAGGGGCTCTTGGGGTGGATTTTGGGGGGGTTTTTTGGGGGGATTTTGGGTTTTTTTGGGTGTTTTTGGGGTGTTTTTGGGGTGATTTTGGGGGATTTTGGGGTCTCACCCAGGTAGTTTTGCCAGCAGTTCTGGGGCTGGTTCTGGTTGGGGAAGGGGCTCTTGGGGTGGATTTTGGGGGTTTTTTTGGGGGGATTTTGGGTTTTTTGGGGTGTTTTTGGGGTCCCACCCCCCCAGGGTTTTTTTTGGGGTGTTTTTGGGGTGATTTTGGGGGATTTTGGGGTCTCACCCAGGTAGTTTTGCCAGCAGTTCTTGGTCTGGTTCTGGTTGGGGAATCTGCTGTCGAACGGGGCCGTTTTGTACCGGGCCAGCTTGGTCTTGATGTCCTCGGCCATAGCTAATTAACAAGAGGTTAATTAAGCTAATTAAGCTAATTAAGACCTTCAGGTATTCATTAACACCCCCAGGGGTTCATTAAGACCCTCCCGGGGTTGATTAATCCACCCTGGGGTTAATTAATCCCTGTTTAATAGAAAACACCTGAAAGGAAAAAGGGACACTTAATCAAAAAATAAAGAGTTTAGGAAATCATTAACCTGCTAATTAACACCCTCTTAAGTAATTACGGATCTACAAGATTAATTAATACTCTCAAAAAGACATTAAGAACCTCCTAGAGTTAATTAACCCGCCCTGGGGTTAATTAATCTACCTTTAATACAAGAAAAGAGAAGGGAAATAGAAAACTAAGAAGAAAAATAACAAAACGGGACACTCATTAATTAAGCTACTTAATGCTCTATTAATTAATTAACAGCCTCAAACACTAATTAAGATCTTCCTGAACTCCATTAACCCACACTGGGGTTAATGAATCCCCACTTGGGGTGACAAAGAGGAGGGGAAAGAGGAGATTGGACTAATTAACTGTTAATTACTCACTCATTGTTAACAGTCTCAGCAGATAATTAAGATTTGTCTAATATTAATTAATGCACCTGAGTTATTATCTAATTATAGTAATTAACAGGTTAATAAATAAGTACTTAAGAGAGTGATTATGAGGATAAAATGGAACTTAATTAATTAATTAGCAAATTAGTTAATCAGGAAACTATTAATTAATGCACCTAAGTTATTATTATCTAATTCTAGTAAATAACAGGTTAATGAATAAGTATTTAAGACAGTAATTATAGGAATAAAATGGAACTTAATTAATTAATAAATTAATTAATTAGGGAACTATTAATTTATCACATTAATTTATAAGATAACTCAGATGTCAATTAGCTGGATAGCCAACAAGCAAATCAACTAATTACTGACTTCTCTAAACCGTTACTAATTACAACAGTCAATGGGGTAACTAAAAAATTATTAATTGAATAAATGAATTAGTTAATTAATACCTTAATTAAGCGATTGAGTTAATGAATTAATTATTAACACCTTAATTAAGTGATTATTAATTATAACTGGAAAATATAAAACAAGAAGGTTCCAGTTCCCCCTGCGAGTTCCCCTCCCAGTTCATTCCAGTCCATTCCAGTTCACCCCAATTCCCTCCCAGTTCACCCCAATCCCCTCCCAGTTCATCCCAGTCCCCTCCCAGTTCATCCCAGTCCATTCCAGTTCACCCCAATCCCCTCCCAGTTCACCCCAGTCCCCTCCCAGTTAATCCCAGCCCATTCCAGTTCACCCCAATCCCCTCCCAGTTCACCCCAATCCCCTCCCAGTTCATCCCAGTCCATTCCAGTTCACCCCAATCCCCTCCCAGTTCATCCCAGTTCATCCCAGTGCCTTTCCAGTCCATCCCAGTCTCTCCCCCAGTCCTGACCCCTTCCCTCCCAGTTCATCCCAGTTCATCCCAGTTCATCCCAGTTCCCTCCCAGTCCGTCCCAGTGCCCTCCAATCCCCTCAGTGCTCCCAGTAACCCCCAAACTGGGCCCAGTCCCCTCCCCAGTCCCTCCCATCGCCCCCCAGTCCCTCCCAGTGCCCCCCAATCCCCTCCCAGTCCCTCCCAGTGCCCCCCAACCCCCTCTCAATCCCCCCCAGTCCGTCCCAGTTCATCCCAGTTCATCCCAGTCCATCCCAGTCACCTCCTCTCCTCAAAGTCACCCCCGCTCGCCGCCCGCCGGAACCAACGAGTCGCGCCGGAACCGGCCGGAGCGTCACAGGAAATGACGTCACAAATCACAACAGAGCGGCGCCTTCAGCCCAGAGCGTCTCCTCCTTGGAGGAAAAATGGCGGACGCGACGCCAACCGGCCCCAAAATGGCCCCAAAATAACCCGAAATAACACCAAAAAGCCCCGAAATGGCCCCAAAACGTTCCGAGTGTGGCCAAAAACTCATCACGGGAGACCCAAAAACGTAATTTCTGTCCCCAAAACTCCCCCGCGGGAGGCCCCGATGGAGCTGAGGGCACTTCCGCCCGGTTGTGGGCGGGGCGTGAGGTGGTTTGTGTGACGTCATTTCCGTCTCCGGTAGAGCGCGCGCGAGGGCCCCGCGTGGGAAAAGGCCACGATGAGACCCGGTCTGGGTTAAACTGGGACAAACTGGGAGGGACTGGGAGGGATTGGGGGGGACTGGGAGGGGATTGGGGGGCACTGGGAGCAACTGGGACGGGACTGGGGTGAACTGGGATTGTACTGGGACGGAATCGGGATGGACTGGGGTAAACTGGGAGGGACTGGGGGGCGACTTGGAGGTAACTGGGATGTACTGGGAGTGATTGAGGGGGACTGGGAGGAGGTTTGGGGGTAACTGGGGTGGACTGGGAGGGGATTGAGGGGGACTGGGATGAACTGGGAGGCACTGGGGGGGACTGGGAGGCGATTGGGGGGTACTGGGAGGGACTGGGAGGGAACTGGGATGTACTGGGAGGCGATTGGGGGGTACTGGGAGGGACTGGAGGGGGGGACTGGGAGGGGATTGGGGGGGACTGGGAGCGACTGGGACGGGACTGGGGGGGACTGGGAGGGGATTTGGGGGAACTGGGATGTACTGGGAGACGATTGGGGGGTACTGGGAGGGACTGGGGGGGACTGGGAGGGGATTTTGGGGCAACTGGGATGTACTGGGAGACGATTGGGGGGGACTGGGAGGGACTGGGAGGGGATTGGGGGAGGATTGGGGGGGACTGGGAGCTACTGGGACGGGACTGGGGGGAACTGGGAGTGACTGGGAGCAACTGGGACGGGACTGGGGGGAACTGGGAGGGGATTTGGGGGTAACTGGGATGAACTGGGATGGACAGCGCTCCCAGTCTGACCAGTTTGATCCCCTCCAGGTTTCAGCCCCCGGGGGGGACGCGGCGGCTTCCGAGGCCGAGGTGAGTCCCAGTATGAACCAGTACGGACCAGTAACGGCTCTGCTGGGAGCACCAGCCCTTCCCAGTTCATCCCAGTGCCCTCCCAGTTCATCCCAGTGCCCTCCCAGTTCGTCCCAGTCCTCCCCAATCCCCTCCCAGTCCCCCCAATCCCCTCCCAATCCCCTCCCAGTCCCTCCCAGTTTGTCCCAGTGCCCCCCAATCCCCTCCCAGTCCCTCCCAGTTTGTCCCAGTGCCCCCCAATCCCCTCCCAGTCCCTCCCAGTTTGTCCCAGTGCCCCCCAGTCCCCTCCCAGTCCCTCCCAATCCCCTCCCAGTGTCCCCCAATCCCCTCCCAGTGTCCCCCAATCCCCTCCCAGTTCCCCCCAATCCCCTCCCAGTCCCCTCCCAGTATAACCAGTTATATCCTAATCCATCGTAGTCACTCCCAGTCCTTTCCCAGTCCCTCCCAGTATAACCAGTTCACTCCCAGTCCCCTTCCAATTCTCTCCCAGTCCTTCCCAGTGCCTCCCAATTCCCTCCCAGTGCCCTCCCAATCCTCTCCCAGTATAACCAGTTACGTCCTAATCCATCCCAGTCATTCCCAATCCCCTCCCAGTCCCTCCCAGTGCCCCCCAATCCCCTCCCAGTGCCCTCCCAGTCCCTCCCAGTCCCTCCCAGTGCCCCCCAATCCCCTCCCAGTCCCTCCCAGTGCCCCCCAATCCCCTCCCAGTGCCCTCCCAGTCCCTCCCAGTCCCTCCCAGTGCCCCCCAATCCCCTCCCAGTGCCCTCCCAGTCCCTCCCAGTCCCTCCCAGTCCCTCCCAGTGCCCCCCAATCCCCTCCCAGTCCCTCCCAGTCCCTCCCAGTGCCCCCCAATCCCCTCCCAGTCCCTCCCAGTATAACCAGTCCCCTCCCATTGCAGGCGGTGGTTTCCAGTCCCGCGGAGGGGGCGTGGCCCGCGGAGGAGGCGGAGCACGCGGAGGGGGCGGAGCCAGAGGCGGCGGGGGGCGTGGCCGAGGCCGAGGGGGCGGGGCCAGAGGAGGGGGCGGGGCCAGAGGAGGCCGCGGCGGCTTCAAAGGAGGCAAAAAAGTGACGGTGGAACCGCATCGGCATGAGGGTAACTGGGAGCACTGGGACGGACTGGGAGGGGAGTGGGGGGCACTGGGAGGGACTGGGAGGGGATTGGGGGGCACTGGGAGGGACTGGGAGGGGATTGGGGGGCACTGGGAGGGACTGGGAGGGGATTGGGGGGCACTGGGAGGGGATTGGGCACTGGGAGGGGATTGGGGGGCACTGGGAGGGACTGGGAGGGGACTGGGGGGGACTGGGGGGTACTGGGAGGGGACTGGGGGGCACTGGGAGGGGATTGGGGGGCACTGGGAGGGACTAGGAGGGGACTGGGGGGGACTGGGGGGCACTGGGAGGGGACTGGGGGGCACTGGGAGGGGATTGGGGGGCACTGGGAGGGACTGGGAGGGGATTGGGAAGGGATTTGGACAGAGTGGGAAGGAATTGGGTGGGACTGGGAGGGGATTGGGTGAGACTGGGAGTTACTGGGAGGGACTGGGAGTTACTGGGAGGTTACTGGGAGTTACTGGGAGGGACTTGGAATTACTGGGAGGGGATTGGGAGTTACTGGGAGGGACTGGGAGGGGATTGGGAAGGGATTTGAACAGACTGGGAGGGAATTGGGTGGGACTGGGACTTACTGGGAGTTACTGGGAGTTACTGGGAGTTACTGGGAGGGGATTGGGGGGCACTGGGACTTACTGGGAGGGGACTGGGAGTTACTGGAAGGGGATTGGGAGGGATTGGGAAGGGATTTGAACAGAGTGGGAAGGAATTGGGTGGGACTGGGAGTTACTGGGAGGGGATTGGGAGTTACTGGGAGGTTACTGGGAGTTACTGGGAGGTTACTGGGAGTTACTGGGAGGCACTGGGAGTTACTGGGAGTTACTGGGGGGGTCCCCAGGTGTGTTCATCTGCCGGGGCCGGGAGGACGCGCTGGTGACGAGGAATTTGGTGCCGGGAGAGTCGGTGTATGGGGAGAAACGGATCAGTGTGGAGGTGAACTGGGAGAACTGGGAGGGACTGGGAGGGACTGGGAGGGGATTGGGGGGCACTGGGAGGGACTGGGAGGGGATTGGGAGGAACTGGAAGGGGATTGGGGGGCACTGGGAGGAACTGGGAGGGGATTGGGGGGCACTGGGAGGGACTGGGAAGGGGTTGGGGGGCACTGGGAGGGGATTGGGGGGCACTGGGAGGGACTGGGAGGGGATTGGGGGGCACTGGGAGGAACTGGGGGGCACTGGGAGGGGATTGGGGGGCACTGGGAGGGACTGGGAGGGGATTGGGGGGCACTGGGAGGAACTGGGGGGCACTGGGAGGGGATTGGGGGGCACTGGGAGGGACTGGGAGGGGAACTGGGATGGGCTGAGGGTCACAGCCCCCAGTCTGGAGGGTACTGGGATATACTGGGAGGGACTGGGAGGGGATTGGGGGGCACTGGGACAGACTGGGAGGGGATTGGGAGGAACTGGGAGGGGATTGGGAGGAACTGGGAGGGGATTGGGGGGCACTGGGAGGGACTGGGAGTGAACTTGGAGGGACTGGGATGAACTGGGAGGTCACTGGGATGAACTGGGAGATCACTGGGATGAACTGGGAGGTCACTGGGATGATCTGGGATGAACTGGGAGGTCACTGGGATGGATTGGGAGGTCACTGGGATGAACTGGGAGATCACTGGGATGAACTGGGAGGTCACTGGGATGATCTGGGATGAACTGGGAGGTCACTGGGATGGATTGGGAGGTCACTGGGATGAACTGGGATGAACTGGGAGGTCACTGGGATGAACTGGGAGATCACTGGGATGAACTGGGAGGTCACTGGGATGAACTGGGAGGTCACTGCGCTGAACTGGGAAGGACTGGTTTAAACTGGTGTATACTGTCTGTACTGGCCCATACTGGTCCTTACTGGTTTTTATTACTTGGTACTGGTCTTTACTGGTTCATACTGGATCGTAGTGGTTTTTGTTGATCGATCCACACTGGTCCATACTGGTTTTTACTGGTCCATACTGGTTTTAACTGGTTTCAGGAAGGGGACACCTCAATCGAGTACCGGGCATGGAAGCTGTACTGGTCTTAACTGGGTGTTACTGGTCCATACTGGTCCATACTGGTCCAGGGGGGTTTTTGTTGATCCATACTGGTCCATACTAATTTTTACCAGTCCATACTGGTTTTAACTGGTTTTTACTGGTTTCCAGGAGGGGGACAGCTCTATCGAGTACCGGGCATGGAACCCGTTCCGCTCCAAGCTGGCGGCCGCCATCCTGGGGGGCATTACTGGTCCATACTGGTCCATACTGGTTTATACTGGTCCATACTGGTTTTTACTGGTTTATACTGGTTTTAACTGGTTTTTACTGGTTTTTAGGAGGGGGACAGCTCTATCGAGTACCGGGCATGGAACCCCTTCCAGTCCAAGCTGGCGGCCGCCATTTTGGGGGGCGTTACTGGTCCATACTGGTCCATACTGGTTTATACTGGTTTTAACTGGTTTTTACTGGTTTCCAGGAGGGGGACAGCTCTATCGAGTACCGGGCATGGAACCCGTTCCGCTCCAAGCTGGCGGCCGCCATCCTGGGGGGCGTTACTGGTCCATACTGGTCCATACTGGTTTTTACTGGTTTATACTGGTTTTAACTGGTTTTTACTGGTTTTTAGGAGGGTGATGGATCTATCGAGTACCGGGCATGGAACCCCTTCCGCTCCAAGCTGGCGGCCGCCATCCTGGGGGGCATCGACCGCATCCACATCCGGCCGGGGGCGAAGGTTCTGTACCTGGGGGCGGCCTCGGGGACCACCGTGTCACACGTGTCAGACATCGTGGGGCAGGTGAGACACCTGGGGACAGGTGAGACACCTGGGGACACCTGGGGACAGGTGAGACACCTGGGGACACCTGGGGACACCTGGGGGCGGCCTCGGGGACCACCGTGTCACATGTGTCGGACATCGTGGGGCAGGTGAGACACCTGGGGACAGGTGAGACACCTGGGGACACCTGGGGACACCTGGGGACATCTGGGGACACCTGGGGACACCTGGGGGTGACATCGGGGACCACCGTGTCACACGTGTCAGACATCGTGGGGCAGGTGAGACACCTGGGGACAGGTGAGACACCTGGGGACATCTGGGGACACCTGGGGACATCTGGGGACACCTGGGGACACCTGGGGACAGGTGAGACACCTGGGGACACCTGGGGACACCTGGGGACATCTGGGGACACCTGGGGACACCTGGGGACACCTGGGGGTGACATCGGGGACCACCGTGTCACACGTGTCGGACATCGTGGGGCAGGTGAGACACCTGGGGACACCTGGGGACACCTGGGGACACCTGGGGACACCTGGGGACAGGTGGGACACCTGGGGACACCTGGGGACACCTGGGGACAGGTGGGACACCTGGGGACACGTGGGGACACCTGGGGACAGGTGAGACACCTGGGGGTGACATCGGGGACCACCGTGTCACACGTGTCGGACATCGTGGGGCAGGTGAGACACCTGGGGACAGGTGAGACACCTGGGGACACCTGGGGACACCTGGGGACAGGTGAGACACCTGGGGACACCTGGGGACACCTGGGGACAGGTGGGACACCTGGGGACACACCTGGGGACACACCTGGGGACACACCTGGGGACAGGGGACACACCTGGGGACACACCTGGGGACACACCTGGGACACACCTGGGACACACCTGGGACACACCTGGGGACACACCTGGGGACACACTGGGGACACACCTGGGGACACACCTGGGACACACCTGGGGACACACCTGGGGACACACCTGGGACACACCTGGGACACACCTGGGACACACCTGGGGACACACCTGGGGACACACCTGGGACACACCTGGGGACACACCTGGGGACACACCTGGGGACACACCTGGGGACAGGGACACACCTGGGGACACACCTGGGGACAGGGACACACCTGGGGACAGGGGACACACCTGGGGACACACCTGGGGACACACCTGGGACACACCTGGGGACACACCTGGGGACACACCTGGGGACAGGGGACACACCTGGGACACACCTGGGGACACAGCTGGGACACACCTGGGACACACCTGGGGACACACCTGGGACACACCTGGGGACAGGGGACACACCTGGGGACACCTGGGGACACACCTGGGGACACACCTGGGACACACCTGGGACAGGGGACACACCTGGGGACACACCTGGGGACACACCTGGGGACACACCTGGGACAGGGACACACCTGGGGACACACCTGGGACACACCTGGGGACACACCTGGGGACACACCTGGGGACACACCTGGGACACACCTGGGGACACACCTGGGGACACACCTGGGACACACCTGGGGACACACCTGGGACACACCTGGGACACACCTGGGACACACCTGGGGACACACCTGGGACACACCTGGGGACACACCTGGGGACACACCTGGGGACACACCTGGGGACACACCTGGGACAGGGACACACCTGGGGACACACCTGGGACACACCTGGGGACACACCTGGGACACACCTGGGACACACCTGGGGACACACCTGGGGACACACCTGGGGACAGGGGACACACCTGGGACACACCTGGGGACACAGCTGGGACACACCTGGGACACACCTGGGGACACACCTGGGACACACCTGGGGACACACCTGGGGACACACCTGGGGACAGGGACACACCTGGGACACACCTGGGGACACACCTGGGGACACACCTGGGGACACACCTGGGACACACCTGGGGACACACCTGGGGACACACCTGGGACACACCTGGGACAGGGGACACACCTGGGGACACACCTGGGGACAGGGACACACCTGGGGACACACCTGGGACACACCTGGGGACACACCTGGGACAGGGACACACCTGGGGACAGGGACACACCTGGGGACACACCTGGGACAGGGACACACCTGGGGACAGGGACACACCTGGGGACAGGGACACACCTGGGACAGGGGACACAGCTGGGACACACCTGGGGACACCTGGGGACAGGTGACATGCCCGGGACACACCTGGGACAGGGGACACAGCTGGGACACACCTGGGGACACCTGGGGACACACCTGGGGACACACCTGGGGACAGGGACACACCTGGGGACACCTGGGGACACACCTGGGGACACACCTGGGGACAGGGACACACCTGGGGACACACCTGGGGACAGGGACACACCTGGGGACACACCTGGGACACACCTGGGGACACACCTGGGGACATCTGGGGACACCTGGGGACACACCTGGGGACAGGGACACACCTGGGGACAGGGACACACCTGGGGACACACCTGGGACACACCTGGGACAGGGGACACACCTGGGACACACCTGGGGACACCTGGGGACAGGGGACATGCCCGGGACACACCTGGGACAGGGACACACCTGGGGACACACCTGGGACAGGGACACACCTGGGGACACCTGGGGACAGGGGACACACCTGGGGACACCTGGGGACACACCTGGGGACACCTGGGGACAGGGGACATGCCCGGGACACAGGTGTGTCCCCAGGAGGACGTGGTCTGTGTGGTGGGAGTGGTTTAGTGATGGGTGTGTCCCCAGGAGGGTGTGGTCTGTACTGGTGTGGTTTAATTGCTGGGTGTGGTTCAACAACTAGTGTGTCCCCAGGTGGGCGTGGTCTGGCAGATGGGTGTGGTTTAACAATGGGCGTGTCCCCAGGTGGGCGTGGTCTGGCAGATGGGTGTGGTTTAACAATGGGCGTGTCCCCAGGTGGGCGTGGTCTGGCAGATGGGTGTGGTTTAACAATGGGCGTGTCCCCAGGTGGGCGTGGTCTGGCAGATGGGTGTGGTTTAATGATGGGCGTGTCCCCAGGTGGGCGTGGTCTGGCAGATGGGTGTGGTTTAACAATGGGCGTGTCCCCAGGTGGGCGTGGTCTGGCACATGGGTGTGGTTTAACAATGGGCGTGTCCCCAGGTGGGCGTGGTCTGGCAGATGGGTGTGGTTTAATGATGGGCGTGTCCCCAGGTGGGCGTGGTCTGGCAGATGGGTGTGGTTTAACAATGGGCGTGTCCCCAGGTGGGCGTGGTCTGGCAGATGGGTGTGGTTTAATGATGGGCGTGTCCCCAGGAGAGTGTGGCCTGATAGGTGGGCATGGCTTAATTACGGCCGTGTCCCCTAGAGGGCGTGATCTGTACTGGTATGACTTAATTGGTGGGTGTGGTTTAATTGGTGGGTGTGGTTTAATTGGAGGGTGTGGTTTAATTGGAGGGTGTGGTTTAATTGGAGGGTGTGGTTTAATTGGTGGGTGTGGTTTAATTGGAGGGTGTGGTTTAGTTGGAGGGTGTGGTTTAATTGGAGGGTGTGGTTTAATTGGAGAGTGTGGTTTAATTGGAGGGTGTGGTTTAATTTGTGGGCGTGTCCCCAGGAGGGCGTGGTTTAATTGGTGGCGTGTCCCCAGGAGGGCGTGGTTTCTGTGGGCGTGGTTTAATTGGGTGGCCGTGGTCTCTGGGTGGGCATGGTCTGATGTGTGGGCGTGTCCCCAGGAGGGCGTGGTTTGATGGGTGGGTGTGTCCCCAGGAGGACGTGGTCTCTGTGTGGGCGTGGTCTGATTAGTGAGCATGTCCCCAGGAGGGCATGGTCAGATGTGTGGGCGTGTCCCCAGGAGGGCGTGGTCTCTGGAGGTGCGTGCTGTGATGGGTGGGCTTGTCCACAGGAGGGTGTGGTTTAATCGGTGGGCGTGTCCCCAGGAGGGTGTGATCAGAATGCTGGGTGTGGCCTGGTTTGTGGGCGTGGTTTAATTGGTGGGCGTGCCACAGGAGGGCGAGGTTTAATGGGTGGGCGTGTCCCTAAGAGGGTGTGGTTTAAGTTGTGGGTGTGTCCCCAGGAGGGTGTGGTTTATTTGATGGGCGTGTCCCCAGGAGGGCGTGGACTCTGGGTGGGCGTGGTTTAATCACTGGGCGTGGTTTAATGGGTGGGCGTGTTCCCATGAGGGCGTGGTTTAATTTGTGGGCGTGGTCTGATTGGTGGGCGTGTCCCCAGGAGGGCGTGGTCTACGCCGTGGAGTTCTCGCACCGCTCGGGGCGGGATCTGCTCAACGTGGCCAAGAAAAGAACGAACGTGGTGCCCGTCATCGAGGACGCCCGGCACCCCCACAAGTACAGGATGCTGATTGGTGGGTAAATCAGCCCAAAATTAACCAAAATCACCCGAAATTACCCCAAAATTACTCCAAAGTTACCCAAAAACAGCATTAAAATAACCCAAAATAAAAGCACCAACGTGGTGCCCGTCATCGAGGACGCCCGGCACCCCCACAAGTACAGGATGCTGATTGGTGGGTAAATCAGCCCAAAATTAACCAAAATCACCCGAAATTACCCCAAAATTACACCAAAGTTACCCAAAAACAGCATTAAAATAACCCAAAATAAAAGCACCAACGTGGTGCCCGTCAGCGAGGACGCCCGGCACCCCCACAAGTACAGGATGCTGATTGGTGGGTAAATCAGCCCAAAATTAACCAAAATCACCCGAAATTACCCCAAAATTACACCAAAGTTACCCAAAAACAGCATTAAAATAACCCAAAATAAAAGCACCAACGTGGTGCCCGTCATCGAGGACGCCCGGCACCCCCACAAGTACAGGATGCTGATTGGTGGGTAAATCAGCCCAAAATTAACCAAAATCACCCAAAATTACCCCAAAATTACACCAAAGTTACCCAAAAACAGCATTAAAATAACCCAAAATAAAAGCACCAACGTGGTGCCCGTCAGCGAGGACGCCCGCCACCCCCACAAGTACAGGATGCTGATAGGTGGGTTAAATTCATCAAAATCAGCCCAAAATTAACCAAAATCGTCCAAAATTAACCCAAAATTACCCCAAAATTATACAAAAATTACCCAAAAATAGCATTAAAATAACCCAAAATAAAAGCACCAACGTGGTGCCCGTCATCGAGGACGCCCGGCACCCCCACAAGTACAGGATGCTGATTGGTGGGTGAAATTCATCAAAAACAACCCAAAATTAACCAAAATCACCTGAAATTACCCCAAAATGACCCAAAACCCCCCAAAATGACCCTGAAATGGCACAAAAACCCCAAAATGACCCCAAAAACCCCCAAAATAACCCCAAACCTCAGAAATGACCCTAAAATGACCCAAAAACCCCCAAAATGACACAAAACCCCCAGAATGACCCCAAAAACCCCCAAAATAACCCCAAACCTTAAAAATGACCCTAAAATGACCAAAACAACCCAAAACCCCCAAAATGACCCCAAAATGGCCCAAACCCCCAAATGTCCCAAAACCCCCAAAATGGCCCCAAAATGACCCAAACCCTCAAAAGACCCCAAAATGACCCCAAACCTCCCAAAATGACCCCTAAATGACCCAAAACGACCCCAAACACCCAAAATGACCCAAAAACCCCCAAATGACCCAAAATCTCTCAAATGACCCCAAAATGACCCAAAGCCCTCAAAGTGACTCAAAATGTCCAAATGACCCCAAATCCCCCAAAACACCCAAAATGACCCAAAACCCCCCAAAATGACCCCAAACTCCCAAAAATGACCCAAACCCACCCAAATGACCCAAAAACCCCCAAATGACCTCAAAATGACCCAAAATGACCCAAATCCCCCCAAATGACCTCAAAATGACCCAAAACCCCAAAATCCCCCCAAATGACCCTAAATCCCACAAAACAACTCAAACCCCCCAAAATGACCCAAAACCCCCAAATGACCCCAAACCCCCCAAACTGACCCAGAACCCCCCCAAATGACCTCAAAATGACCCAAACCCCCAAAATGACCCAAAATGACCCCAAACCCCCCAAAATTACCAAAACCCCCCAAAATGACTGAAAACCCCCCAAAATGACCAAAAACCCCCAAAATGACCCCAAACCCCCCAAAATGACCCAAAACCCCCAAAATGACCCCAAAACGACCAAAACCCCCAAAATGACCCCAAACCCCCCAAATGACCCCAAAACCACCCCAAAACGACTCAAACCCCCCAAAATAACCCAAAATGACCCCAAATGACCCAAAACCCCCAAATGACCCCAAAACCACCCCAAAACGACTCAAACCCCCCAAAATGACCCTAAAATGACCCAAACTGACCCAAAACCCCCAAAATGACCCAAAACCCCCCAAAATGACCCTAAAATGACCCAAAGCCCCAAAAAGACCCCAAAATGACCCAAAGCCCTCAAAGTGACCCAAAATGACTCCAAAGCCCCCAAAATGACCCCAAAACCACCCCAAAATGACCCCAAACCCCCCAAAATGACCCAAAACCCCCAAATGACCCCAAACCCCCCAAATCCCCCAAAATGACCCAAAATCCCCCCAAAATGACCCAAAACCCCCCAAACTGACCCAAAATCCCCCCAAATGACCCAAAACCCCCAAATGACCCCAAACCCCCCAAATCCCCCAAAACACCCAAAATGACCCCAAACCCCCCAAAATGACCCAAAACCCCCAAATGACCCCAAACCCCCCAAATCCCCCAAAATGACCCAAAATCCCCCCAAAATGACCCAAAACCCCCCAAACTGACCCCAAAATCCCCCCAAATGACACAAAACCCCCCAAATGACCCCAAACCCTCAAAATGACCCAAACCCCCCCAAAATGACCCAAAACCCCCCAAAATGACCCAAAAATCCCCCCAAATGACCCAAAACCCCCCAAATGACCCCAAACCCTCAAAATGACCCAAACCCCCCCAAAATGACCCAAAACCCCCCAAACTGACCCCAAAATCCCCCCAAATGACCCAAAACCCCCCAAATGACCCCAAACCCTCAAAATGACCCAAAATCCCCCCAAAATGACCCAAAACCCCCCAAAATGACCCCAAAATCCCCCCAAATGACACAAAACCCCCCAAATGACCCCAAACCCTCAAAATGACCCAAAATCCCCCCAAAATGACCCAAAACCCCCCAAACTGACCCCAAAATCCCCCCAAATGACACAAAACCCCCCAAATGACCCCAAACCCTCAAAATGACCCAAAATCCCCCCAAAATGACCCAAAACCCCCCAAACTGACCCCAAAATCCCCCCAAATGACCCCAAACCCCCCAAATCCCCCAAAATGACCCAAAATCCCCCCAAACTGACCCCAAAATCCCCCCAAATGACACAAAACCCCCCAAATGACCCCAAACCCTCAAAATGACCCAAACCCCCCCAAAATGACCCAAAACCCCCCAAACTGACCCCAAAATCCCCCCAAATGACACAAAACCCCCCAAATGACCCCAAACCCTCAAAATGACCCAAACCCCCCCAAAATGACCCAAAACCCCCCAAACTGACCCCAAAATCCCCCCAAATGACCCCAAACCCCCCAAATGACCCCAAACCCTCAAAATGACCCAAACCCCCCCAAAATGACCCAAAACCCCCCAAACTGACCCCAAAATCCCCCCAAATGACCCCAAACCCCCCAAATCCCCCAAAATGACCCAAAATCCCCCCAAAATGACCCAAAACCCCCCAAACTGACCCCAAAATCCCCCCAAATGACACAAAACCCCCCAAATGACCCCAAACCCTCAAAATGACCCAAAATCCCCCCAAAATGACCCAAAACCCCCCAAACTGACCCCAAAATCCCCCCAAATGACACAAAACCCCCCAAATGACCCCAAACCCTCAAAATGACCCAAAATCCCCCCAAAATGACCCAAAACCCCCCAAACTGACCCCAAAATCCCCCCAAATGACACAAAACCCCCCAAATGACCCCAAACCCTCAAAATGACCCAAAATCCCCCCAAAATGACCCCAAACCCCCCAAACTGACCCCAAAATCCCCCCAAATGACCCCAAACCCCCCAAATCCCCCAAAATGACCCAAAATCCCCCCAAAATGACCCAAAACCCCCCAAACTGACCCCAAAATCCCCCCAAATGACACAAAACCCCCCAAATGACCCCAAACCCTCAAAATGACCCAAACCCCCCCAAAATGACCCAAAACCCCCCAAACTGACCCCAAAATCCCCCCAAATGACACAAAACCCCCCAAATGACCCCAAACCCTCAAAATGACCCAAAATCCCCCCAAAATGACCCAAAACCCCCCAAACTGACCCCAAAATCCCCCCAAATGACACAAAACCCCCCAAATGACCCCAAACCCTCAAAATGATCCAAAATCCCCCCAAAATGACCCAAAACCCCCCAAACTGACCCCAAAATCCCCCCAAATGACACAAAACCCCCCAAATGACCCCAAACCCTCAAAATGACCCAAAATCCCCCCAAAATGACCCAAAACCCCCCAAACTGACCCCAAAATCCCCCCAAATGACCCCAAACCCCCCAAATCCCCCAAAATGACCCAAAATCCCCCCAAAATGACCCAAAACCCCCCAAACTGACCCCAAAATCCCCCCAAATGACACAAAACCCCCCAAATGACCCCAAACCCTCAAAATGACCCAAAATCCCCCCAAAATGACCCAAAACCCCCCAAACTGACCCCAAAATCCCCCCAAATGACACAAAACCCCCCAAATGACCCCAAACCCTCAAAATGACCCAAAATCCCCCCAAAATGACCCAAAACCCCCCAAACTGACCCCAAAATCCCCCCAAATGACCCCAAACCCCCCAAATCCCCCAAAATGACCCAAAATCCCCCCAAAATGACCCAAAACCCCCCAAACTGACCCCAAAATCCCCCCAAATGACACAAAACCCCCCAAATGACCCCAAACCCTCAAAATGACCCAAACCCCCCCAAAATGACCCAAAACCCCCCAAACTGACCCCAAAATCCCCCCAAATGACCCCAAACCCCCCAAATGACCCCAAACCCTCAAAATGACCCAAACCCCCCCAAAATGACCCAAAACCCCCCAAACTGACCCCAAAATCCCCCCAAATGACCCAAAACCCCCCAAATGACCCCAAACCCTCAAAATGACCCAAACCCCCCCAAAATGACCCAAAACCCCCCAAACTGACCCCAAAATCCCCCCAAATGACCCAAAACCCCCCAAATGACCCCAAACCCTCAAAATGACCCAAACCCCCCAAAATGACCCAAAACCCCCCAAACTGACCCCAAAATCCCCCCAAATGACCCAAAACCCCCCAAATGACCCCAAACCCTCAAAATGACCCAAACCCCCCCAAAATGACCCAAAACCCCCCAAACTGACCCCAAAATCCCCCCAAATGACACAAAACCCCCCAAATGACCCCAAACCCTCAAAATGACCCAAACCCCCCCAAAATGACCCAAAACCCCCCAAACTGACCCCAAAATCCCCCTCTCCCCAGGGATGGTCGATGTGATTTTCGCCGACGTGGCCCAGCCCGACCAGACCCGGATCGTGGCCCTGAACGCTCATCACTTCCTGCGCTGCGGGGGGCACTTCATCATCTCCATCAAGGTGAGACCAGTATAAACCAGTACAAACCAGTACAGACCAGTACAAACCAGTTCAGACCAGTATAAACCAGTATAGACTGGTACGGGTTAGTATAGACCGGTACTGGTCACTGGGATGGGCAGTGGGGCACTGGGACCAGTTAAGGGGGGTGGGGGCACTTCATCATCTCCATCAAGTTGAGACCAGTTCAGACCAGTATAAACCAGTACAAACCAGTATAGACCAGTATAGACCAGTACAAACCAGTATAAACTGGTATGGGTCAATATAAACCAGTACTGGTCACTGGGATGGCGAGTGGGGCACTGGGACCAGTTAAGGGGGATGGGGGCACTTCATCATCTCCATCAAGGTACGGCCAGTATAAACCAGTACAAACCAGTACAGACCAGTATAGACCAGTATAGACCAGTATAGACCAGTATAGACTGGTACGGGTTAGTATAGACCAGTACTGGTCACTGGGATGGGCAGTGGGGCACTGGGACCAGTTAAGGGGGATGGGGGCACTTCATCATCTCCATCAAGGTACGCCCAGTTTGGACCAGTATAAACCAGTACAAACCAGTTCAGACCACTATAAACCAGTATAGAAAACATCAACCAGTACAGACCAGTATAGACCAGTACTGGTCACTGGGATGGGGAGGGGGGCACTGGGACCAGTTAAGGGGGATGGGGCCACTTCATCATCTCCATCAAGGTACGCCCAGTTCGGACCAGTATAAACCAGTATAAACCAGTATAGACCAGTATAAACCCCTGTAGACCAGTACAAACCAGTACGGGCCACTGGGACCAGTAACAGGGATCTGAGCACCAGTAAGGACCAGTTTAGGGGGGTGGGGCCACTTCATCATCTCCATCAAGGTTAGACCAGTTCAGACCAGTATAGACCAGTATAGAACAATATAAACCACTACAAACCAGTGCTTTATACTGGTCTATAGTGGTTTATACTGGTTTATACTGGTTCAAACTGGTTTATATTTTATACTGGTCCATTTTAAATTATAGTGGTTTATACTGCTCTATACTGGTCCATACTGGTTCCTAATGGTTTATACTGGTCTGTAGTGATTTATACTGGTTTATACTGGTATATACTGGTTTATACTGATTTCTATTTGTCTGTCCTGGTCCATGCTGACTTATACTGGTTTATACTGGTATATACTGGTTTATACTGATTTGTATCTGTCTATACTGGTCCGTGCTGATCTATACTGGTTTATACTGGTATACACTGGTTTATACTGGTTTATACTGATTTCTATTTGTCTATACTGGTCTGTGCTGATTTATACTGGCTTATACTGGTATATACTGGTTTATACTGGTTTATACTGATTTCTGTCTGTCTATACTGGTCTGTGCTGATTTATACTGGTTTATACTGGTGTATTCTGATTTCTATCTGTCTATCCTAGTCCATGCTGATTTATTCTGGTTTATACTGGTCCATACTGGTTTCTACTGGTCCATACTGGTTTATTCTGGTTTCTACTGGTCTATACTGGTTTAGTTTATACTGGCTCACAGACATTTATACTGGTCTATGTGGCTCTATGTTGGATCATAGTGGTCTATACTGGTTTATACTGGTCTATCCTGTTCTATACTGATTTAAACTGGTTTATACTGGTCTATACTGGTTTATACTGGTCCATACTGGTTTATACTGGTCTATACTGGTTTAGTTTACACTGGCTCACAGACATTTATACTGGTCTATGTGGCTCTGTGTTGGATCATAGTGGTCTATACTGGTTTATACTGGTCTAACCCATTCTATACTGGTTTATACTGATTTATACTGGTTTCTACTGGCTTATACTGGTCCATACTGGTTTATACTGGTCTATACTGGTTTAGTTTACACTGGCTCACAGACATTTATACTGGTCTGTGTGGCTCTATGTTGGATCATAGTGGTCTATACTGGTTTATACTGGTATATACTGGTTTATACTGATTTCTATCTGTCTATACTGGTCCGTACTGGTCCATACTGGTTTATACTGGTCCATACTGGTTTATACTGGTCTATACTGGTTTAGTTTACACTGGCTCACAGACATTTATACCGGTCTACGTGGCTCTGTGTTGGATCATAGTGGTCTATACTGGTTTATACTGGTCTAACCCATTCTATACTGGTTTATACTGGTCTATACTGGTTTATACTGGTCTGTGCTGGTTTCTACTGGTCTATACTGGTTTAGTTTACACTGGCTCACAGACATTTATACCGGTCTACGTGGCTCTGTGTTGGATCATAGTGGTCTATACTGGTTTATACTGGTTTATACTGATTTGTACTGGTTTATACTGATTTATACTGGTTTCTACTGGCTTATACTGGTCCATACTGGTTTATACTGGTCTATACTGGTTTAGTTTACACTGGCTCACAGACATTTATACTGGTCTATGTGGCTCTGTGTTGGATCATAGTGGTCTATACTGGTTTATACTGGTCTAACCCATTCTATACTGGTTTATACTGGTCTATACTGGTTTATACTGGTCTGTGCTGGTTTCTACTGGTCTATACTGGTTTAGTTTACACTGGCTCACAGACATTTATACCGGTCTACGTGGCTCTGTGTTGGATCATAGTGGTCTATACTGGTTTATACTGGTTTATACTGATTTGTACTGGTTTATACTGGTTTCTACTGGTCCGTACTGGTCCATACTGGTTTGTACTGGTGCCGCAGGCCAACTGCATCGACTCGACGGCGCCGGCCGAGGCGGTGTTCGCGGGGGAGGTGAAGAAGATGACGGGGGAGAGGATGAAGCCGCAGGAGCAGCTGACGCTGGAACCCTACGAGAGGGACCACGCCGTGGTGGTGGGGGTGTACCGGTACAAACTGGGGGGACTGGGACAAACTGGGAGGGGATTGGGGGGAACTGGAACCCTACGAGAGGGACCACGCCGTGGTGGTGGGGGTGTACCGGTACAAACTGGGGGGACTGGGACAAACTGGGGGGGACTGGGAGGGGATTGGGGGGAACTGGAACCCTACGAGAGGGACCACGCCGTGGTGGTGGGGGTGTACCGGTACAAACTGGGGGGACTGGGACAAACTGGGAGGGACTGGGACAAACTGGGGGGGACTGGGATAAACTGGGAGGGGAGTGGGGGGCACTGGAATAAACTGGGAGGGGATTGGGGGGGACTGGAACCCTACGAGAGGGACCACGCCGTGGTGGTGGGGGTGTACCGGTACAAACTGGGGGGACTGGGACAAACTGGGGGGACTGGGAGGGGATTGGGGGGGACTGGGATAAACTGGGAGGGGAGTGGGGGGCACTGGGATAAACTGGGAGGGGATTGGGGGGCACTGGAACCCTACGAGAGGGACCACGCCGTGGTGGTGGGGGTGTACCGGTACAAACTGGGGGGACTGGGACAAACTGGGAGGGACTGGGACAAACTGGGGGGGACTGGGATAAACTGGGAGGGGAGTGGGGGGCACTGGGATAAACTGGGAGGGGATTGGGGGGCACTGGAACCCTACGAGAGGGACCACGCCGTGGTGGTGGGGGTGTACCGGTACAAACTGGGATGGACTGGGACAAACTGGGGGGGACTGGGACAAACTGGGGGGGACTGGGATAAACTGGGAGGGACTGGGATAAACTGGGAGGGGATTGGGGGGGACTGGAACCCTACGAGAGGGACCACGCCGTGGTGGTGGGGGTGTACCGGTACAAACTGGGGGGACTGGGACAAACTGGGGGGACTGGGAGGGGATTGGGGGGGACTGGAACCCTACGAGAGGGACCACGCCGTGGTGGTGGGGGTGTACCGGTACAAACTGGGGGGACTGGGACAAACTGGGAAGGACTGGGAGGGACTGGGGGGGACTGGAACCCTACGAGAGGGACCACGCCGTGGTGGTGGGGGTGTACCGGTACAAACTGGGATGGACTGGGACAAACTGGGGGGACTGGGACAAACTGGGGGGGACTGGGATAAACTGGGAGGGACTGGGAGGGGATTGGGGGGGACTGGAACCCTACGAGAGGGACCACGCCGTGGTGGTGGGGGTGTACCGGTACAAACTGGGATGGACTGGGACAAACTGGGGGGACTGGGACAAACTGGGGGGGACTGGGATAAACTGGGAGGGGAGTGGGGGGCACTGGGATAAACTGGGAGGGGATTGGGGGGGACTGGAACCCTACGAGAGGGACCACGCCGTGGTGGTGGGGGTGTACCGGTACAAACTGGGGGGACTGGGAGGGACTGGGGGGACTGGGACAAACTGGGAGGGACTGGGAGGGGATTGGGGGGAACTGGAACCCTACGAGAGGGACCACGCCGTGGTGGTGGGGGTGTACCGGTACAAACTGGGGGGACTGGGACAAACTGGGAGGGACTGGGACAAACTGGGAGGGACTGGGAGGGGATTGGGGGGGACTGGAACCCTACGAGAGGGACCACGCCGTGGTGGTGGGGGTGTACCGGTACAAACTGGGGGGACTGGGACAAACTGGGAGGGACTGGGATAAACTGGGGGGGACTGGGAGGGGATTGGGGGGGACTGGAACCCTACGAGAGGGACCACGCCGTGGTGGTGGGGGTGTACCGGTACAAACTGGGATGGACTGGGACAAACTGGGAAGGACTGGGAGGGACTGGGGGGGACTGGAACCCTACGAGAGGGACCACGCCGTGGTGGTGGGGGTGTACCGGTACAAACTGGGGGGACTGGGAGGGACTGGGGGGACTGGGACAAACTGGGAGGGACTGGGAGGGGATTGGGGGGAACTGGAACCCTACGAGAGGGACCACGCCGTGGTGGTGGGGGTGTACCGGTACAAACTGGGGGGACTGGGACAAACTGGGAGGGACTGGGACAAACTGGGGGGGACTGGGATAAACTGGGAGGGACTGGGAGGGACTGGGATAAACTGGGAGGGGATTGGGGGGCACTGGGATAAACTGGGAGGGGATTGGGGGGCACTGGGAGGGACTGGGAGGGGATTGGGGGGCACTGGGGGGGACTGGGGGGGAACTGGAACCCTACGAGAGGGACCACGCCGTGGTGGTGGGGGTGTACCGGTACAAACTGGGGGGACTGGGACAAACTGGGAGGGACTGGGAGGGGATTGGGGGGGACTGGAACCCTACGAGAGGGACCACGCCGTGGTGGTGGGGGTGTACCGGTACAAACTGGGATGGACTGGGACAAACTGGGAAGGACTGGGTGGGGGTTGGGGGGCACTGGGAGGGGATTGGGGGGCACTGGGAGGGACTGGGAGGGGATTGGGGGGCACTGGGAGGGACTGGGATGGCGCTGGATCATACTGGGCTGTACTGGGATGACGCTGGGAGGGCACTGGGATGGTACTGGTGGTAACTGGGCTGTACTGGGATGGCACTGGTGGTTACTGGGATGGACTGGGATGGACTGGGAGGCAGTGGGCTATACTGGGAGGGCACTGATGGCAACTGGGCTATACTGGGAGAGCACTGGTGGTTACTGGGCTATACTGGGAGGGCACTGGGATGATACTGGGGGTAACTGGGCTATACTGGGAGGGCACTGATGGCAACTGGGCTGTACTGGGAGAGCACTGGTGGTTACTGGGCTGTACTGGGAGAACACTGGGATGGTACTGGGGGCAACTGGGCTATACTGGGAGAACACTGGGCCATACTGGTCCCTAACTGGGCCATACTGGTTTATCCCCAGGCCTCCCCCCAAGGAGAAGTGACGTCACCAGACCCCACCGAGGGGCGTGGCCTGATCCGAGAAAGGGGGCGGAGCCTCGAGCAAGCCCCGCCCCCTTCCGGTTGGACTTTGGGTCAAATTTGGGGGGGGTTCGGGGTGGGGGAGGGGCAAAACCGCGGATTTTTTGGTAAATAAAAGAAAAAATTAATTAACGGAGGCGTTAATTGAAGGGGGAGGGGTTTATTTGAGGTGGGAGGGGTTTATTGGGGGGGTGGGCGGGGCTTTTTTGGCGGCCCCACCCCCCCAAAATCTCAGACGAGCTCCCCCTGGGGGGTCACGAGGGGCTCGGGGGGCACCTGAGGGGGGGGGAGGGGTCAGTGGGGGGAGGGGCGGGATGGGGAACCCCCCTCGGCCCCTCCCCCACCTTTGGGACACCCCCTCGTGGCCCCTCCCCCCACTTTTCCTGCCCCTCCCCCCACATTTAGGGACCCCTCCCAACCTTTTCCTGCCCCTCCCCCCACTCTAAGGGACCCCTCCCCCACCCTAAGGCCCCTCCCCCACCTCTTCCCTGTCCCTCAGCCCCTCCCCCACTCCTAAGACACACCCATGACTGCTCCCCCCACCTCTGGCCCCTCCCCCACCCCAAGAACCACCCTTGGCCCCTCCCCCAGTTAAAAGCCCCTCCCCCACCCCCTGGACCACGCTTGGCCCCTCCCCCCCTTTTAAGGCCCCTCCCCCACCCCAAGAACCACCCCTGGCCCCTCCCCCACCCCAAGAACAACCCTTGGCCCCTCCCCCACCCCTTAAACCCACCCTTTGCCCCTCCCCCTACTCCTCCCCCAACCCCTCGCCCCTCCCCCCACCCTTAGCCCCTCCCCCCTCACCTCCTCGTAGCCCCCCCAAGGCTCCACCTCCTCGTAGGGGTGGGACCAATCACCTGAAGGGAGGGGGGAGGGGCAACCACAGGTCAGGTAGGGGGAGGGGTCAGACCCCCCCAACCCCTCCCCCACCCCATCCACCCCTCCCCCACCCCCCCCCCAAAAAAAAACTCACCCCGGGGGGGGTCCCAGAGGTCGCTGGGGGGGCTCGAGGACCCCTCCGGGGTCACCTGAGGGAGGGGGGAGGGGCGTCTTTGAGGCCCCTCCCCCACCCTCGTGGGTGTTTTCTGCCCCTCCCCCCACCCCTCAGGGCATTTCCTGCCCCTCCCCCCACCCTCTTGCCCCTCCCCCCACCCCTCAGGGCATCTCCTGCCCCTCCCCCACTCTCAAAGACCCTCCTGCCCCTCCCCCCCCCATTTGCCCCTCCCCCCACCCCTCAGGGCATCTCCTGCCCCTCCCCCACCCTCAAAGACCCTCTTGCCCCTCCCCCACCCCTCTGGGCATCTCCTGCCCCTTCCCCCACCCTCTTGCCCCTCCCCCACCCTTAAAAAACCTCCAAGGCCCCTCCCCCACCCTCGAATCCCTTCTTGCCCCTCCCCCACCCGCCCCACCCCCCCTCACCTGGGAGGTGCTGGGCGTGGCCTCCAGGGGGCGCTGCCGCCGCCTCCACGCCCCCCTCCCCCACCGGAAGTAGGCAAGCCCCGCCCCCAGCGCGGCCAGGAAGGCCCCGCCCAGCGCGCTCAGCGCCCCCTCCAGGACGGGAGCGGCCGAGTCCTCCGGGCCAGCAGGGGGCGCTGCCGGGGGGGGGTCGGGACGGCGGGGGGGCTCCTCGGGGGCCTCTGAGGGAGAAAAACGTCACTTCCTGTCCACTTTATGTATACTTTCGGGTCATTTAGCATAGTTTCCGGTCCCGCCCCCTTTGCCCCGCCCCCTTTCTGGCGTCGTTTCCGGTTCGTACCGGAAGTGGTGGCCGTGATCCGCAGGGGGGCGCTGTCGCCCCGGGCGTTGCGGGCGCGCAGGATGACGTCATAGGGCGTGGCCGGCAGGAGCCCCTCCAGGGTGAGGGCGTGGCCGGAAGTCAGGAGTTCGGCGGGGGGGGGAGGGGCGCCCGGACCTTCTGCCCTGCGAGGGGGAGGGGGAGGAGTCAGAAAAGGGGGAGTGGCTGTAAAAAAAAAAGGGAGGAGCCACAAAAAGGGGGAGGAGCCACAAAAATGGGAGCGGCCACAAAAAGTGGGAGGAGCCACAAAAAAGAAGGGGGGGGAGGGGCCAACAGGAAGTGACCAAACCCACCGGAAATGGGGAGGGGAGGGGGGCCTCGAGGGGACTCAAAAGCGATGGAAAAACCACTAAAAAGCCGCCCGAAGTGATAAAATCCCCACAGGAAGTGATCTTGTGATGACAGGAAGTGACGTCATCAAAGCAGGAACTGAGTGTTTTGCACCGGAAGTGTGGTTATTTTGGCGGGGAGCGATATTATCGGCCCGGAAAGTGAGGTTTTGTGCACCGGAAGCGGTTTTGTGTGTACCGGAAGTGACCTCATCGGAACCGGAAGTAATGTGATTTGCACAGGAAGTGACCCCAAACAGCCCCAAACGGGGATAAAATGGGTGGGGGAGGGTCGGGGAGGGGAAGGGCGCCCCCTACCGCAGCAGGAAGTGCTGCTCCAGCCCCCCGTCGAAGCCCGGCCTCCACGAGAGGCTCAGCGAGGTCGGGGAGACCCCCGAGACCCGCAGGGAGTGGGGGGGGTCCGGTCGGTCTGGGGGGAGAGGGGGGGGGAGTCAGCCCAGTAACTCCCAGTATGGGCCCAGTAACTCCCAGTATGGGCCCAGTAACTCCCAGTATCTTCCCAGTGCTTTTGGTATGGGCCCAGTAACTCCCAGTAACTCCCAGTATGGGCCCAGTAACTCCCAGTATGGGCCCAGTAACTCCCAGTATCTTCCCAGTGCTCCCAGTATGGGCCCAGTAACTCCCAGTATCAGCCCAGTAACTCCCAGTATGGTCCCAGTAACTCCCAGTATCTTCCCAGTGCCCCTGGGATGGTCCCAGTGCCCTCCCAGTATCTTCCCAGTGCTCCAGTGCTCCCAGTATGGGCCCAGTAACTCCCAGTATCTTCCCAGTGCTCCCAGTATGGTCCCAGTACCCGCCCAGTAACTCCCAGTCTACTCCCAGTGCCTCCCAGTATCATCCCAGTGCACCCAATGTCATCCCAGTCCACTCCCAGCATCTCCCAGTATGGTTCCAGTAGCCTCCCAGTGCCTCCCAGTATCATCCCAGTACCCCCCTGGGGCATCCCAGTCACTCCCAATCCCCTCCCAGTCCCTCCCAGTCACCCCCAATCCCCTCCCAGTCCCTCCCAGTGCCTCCCAGTCCCCTCCCAGTCCCTCCCAGTCCCTCCCAGTCACCCCCAATCCCCTCCCAGTCCCCCCCAGTTCCTCCCAGTCCCTCCCAGTCACCCCTAATCCCCTCCCAGTCCCTCCCAGTGCCTCCCAGTCCCTCCCAGTCACCCCCAATCCCATCCCAGTACATCCCAGTGCCCCCCAATCCCTCCCAGTCCCTCCCAGTGCTTCCCAGTCCCCTCCCAGTGCCCTCCCAGTCCCTCCCAGTTCCTCCCAGTCCCTCCCAGTCCCTCCCAGTGCCCTCCCAGTCCCTCCCAGTGCCCTCCCAGTCCCTCCCAGTCCCTCCCAGTCACCCCCAATCCCCTCCCAATCCCCTCCCAGTCACCCCCAATCCCCTCCCAGTGCCCTCCCAGTCCCTCCCAGTGCCTCCCAGTCCCTCCCAGTTGATCCCAGTACCTCCCAGTCTGAGCCTCATCTCCCTCCGGGCCGTTCCCCTCCCGTTGGTGGCGACGCAGACGAAGCTCCCGAGGGTCCCATCCCCCTCCCAGCGCTCCCAGTACTCCCAGTCCGGGCCCTGGGGCACGTTCTGGTACCGGTACCGGGGCCTGGGGGTGGCCCCGCCCCCCCGGGACTGGTGGAACTGGTGGAACTGGTGGAACTGGTGGCGCAGGCGGCTCCGGGCGCCCGTGACGTTGGGGAGGGTGAGGATGGAACTGGTCCAGGGGCCCTCCCGCCACTGGTGGGACTGGAACTCCAGACTGGGGGAGGGTTGGGGGTCAGTGGGAGGGACTGGGAGGGGACTGGGAGGGGATTGGGGGGCACTGGGAGGGGATTGGGGGGTACTGGGAGGGGATTGGGGGGTACTGGGAGGGGATTGGGGGGCACTGGGAGGGACTGGGAGGGACTGGGAGGGTATTGGGGGGCACTGGGAGGAACTGGGAGGGACTGGGAGGGGATTGGGGGGCACTGGGAGGGGATTGGGGGGCACTGGGAGGGACTGGGAGGGGATTGGGGGGCACTGGGAGGGACTGGGAGGGGATTGGGGGCACTGGGAGGGACTGGGAGGGGATTGGGGGGCACTGGGAGGGACTGGGAGGGGATTGGGGGGCACTGGGAGGGACTGGGAGGGGATTGGGGGGCACTGGGAGGAACTTGGAGAGACTGGGAGGATGTTGTAGACTACTGGAAGAAACTGGGATGGGGCACTGGGAGGGACTGGGAGGGGACTGGAGAGGACTGGGAGGGACTGGGAGGGGATTGGGGGAGGAGTGCTGTGGACTGGTTTATACTGGGAGGGACTGGGATGGGGCACTGGGAGTCACTGGGAGCACTGAGAGTCACTTGGAGGGGACTGGGAGGGGACTGGGAGGGGATTGGGTCAAACTGGGCCCAGTGCTCCCAGTCCTCCGTCTCCAGTCCTCCCAGTGCCCCCCAATCCCCTCCCAGTCCCCTCCCAGTCCCTCCCAGTGCCCCCCAATCCCCTCCCAGTCCCTCCCAGTCCCTCCCAATCCCCTCCCAGTGCCCCTCAATCCCCTCCCAGTCCCTCCCAGTCCCCTCCCAGTGCCTCACCCGGGCTCCCAGTTCCCCAGTGGGTGTCCCAGTCTCTCCCAGTTCAGCTCCACCCCCGGCACCCCCCGGGCCCGGCACCGAAGCTGCGCCGACGTCGCCCCCTCGGGGACCAGGACGGTGACAGGCCCCGCCCCTGCGGGGGCCCCGCCCCCTGCTGTGGCCCCGCCCCCTGATGAGGCCACGCCCCTTCCTCAGGCTCCGCCTCCAGCTCGGGGCCGTCTGGTGAAGGGGAGAGGGGTAAATTTGAGGGGGGGAGGGGCCTGTCAATGAACACGCCCACTTTTGGTCCCTCCCCCCTCAATTTTGCCTAATTAAGCCACTCTTCTAATTAAGCCTCTCCCCAAGTAAGCCCTGCCCCAAATTAGCCCCTCCCCATTAGCCCCACCCCCCAAAAAGCTCATCTCTAATAAAACTCCTCCCTCTCAAGCCTCTCCCTTAAACAAGCCCCTCCCTCCCCAAAATAAGCCCCTCCCTCCCTAAATAAGCTCCTCCCACCTCCAAACAAGCTCCTTCTTCCATAATTAAGCCCCTCCCTCCCCAAATAAGCCCCTCTCACCCCAGTTAAGCCCCTCCCACCCTCAAAATAAGCCACTCCCACCCCACATAAGCCCCGCCCTCCCTAAAGAAGCCCCTCCCTCCCCAAAATAAGCCCCTCCCTCCCAATTAAGCCCCTCCCTTCCCAAAATAAGCTCCTCCCTCCCTAAACAAGCCTCTCCCAAAAAAGCCCCTCCCACCCCCAAATAAGCCCCTCCCACCCCAAATAAGCCCCTCCCTCCATAATTAAGCCCCCCCACCCCCAATCAAGCCCCTCCCACCCCCAATAAATCCTCTCCCTCCATAATTAGGCCCCTCCCACCCTGAAATAAGCCCCTCCCTCCATAATTAAGCCCCTCCCTCCCCAAACAAGCCCCTCTTTCCCCCTCAAGCCCCTCCCCTAAAAAAGCTCTTCCCACCCCAAATAATCCCCTCCCTCCATAATTAAGCACCTCCCACCCCCCAAAAAAGCCCCTCCCACCCCAAAATAATCCCCTCCCTCCATAATTAGGCCCCTCCCACCCCCAAATAAGCCCCTTCCTCCCCAAACAAGCCCCTCCTTCCCCCTCAAGCCCCTCTCCTAAAAAAGCCCCTCCCTCCCCCAAATAAGTCCCTCCCTCCCTAAATAAGCCCCTCCCACCTCAAACAAGCCCCTCCCACCCCGAACAAGACCCTCCCTCCCCAAACAAGCCCCTCCCTCCCCAAAATAATCCTCTCCCTCCCCAAATAAGCCCCTCCCACCCCAAAATAATCCCCTCCCTCCCTAAATAAGCCCCTCCCTCCCAATTAAGCCCCTCCCACCCCAAAATAATCCCCTCCCTTCATAATTAGGCCCCTCCCACCCCAAAATAATCCCCTCCCTCCATAATTAGGCCCCTCCCACCCTGAAATAATCCCCTCCCTCCATAATTAAGCCCCTCCCACCCCCAATCAAGCCCCTCCCTCCCCCAAATAAGCCCCTCCCCCTCCCCAAATAAGCCCCTCCCCCCCGGTGTCCTCACAGGTGACGACGAGGCGGACGAGGGCGCGGGCGGGGGGCGGGACCCCCGAATCCACCCGGCACTCGTAGGGACCCCCCAGGTCCCGCCGAGCCCCCCGGACCCGCAGGACCCCCACGGGGACCCCCCCGTCGGGCTCCAGTTCCGGGGGGAGACCCCCCCCACCATCGGGACCCTCCCCCTGGGGAGGAAAAGGGGAGGGGTCACCCCAAAATCCATCCTGGGACCCTCAAAACCCACCCAAAAACACCCCTGGGACCCCCAAAATCCACCCTGGGACCCCCAAAATCCATCCTGGGACCACCAAAATCCACCCTGGGACCCCCAAAATCCATCCTGGGACCACCAAAATCCACCCTGGGACCCCCAAAATCCATCCTGGGACCCCCAAAATCCACCCTGGGACCCCCACGGGGACCCCCCCGTCGGGCTCCAGTTCCGGGGGGAGACCCCCCCCGACATCGGGACCCTCCCCCTGGGGAGGAAAAGGGGAGGGGTCACCCCAAAATCCATCCTGGGACCCCCAAAACCCACCCAAAAACACCCCTGGGACCCCCAAAACCCACCCTGGGACCACCAAAATCCACCCAAAATCCACCCTTGGGACCCCCAAATCCCACCCTGGGACCCCCAAAAACCACCCTGGGACCACCAAAATCCACCCAAAATCCACCCTTGGGACCCCCAAATCCCACCCTGGGACCCCCACGGGGACCCCCCCGTCGGGCTCCAGTTCCGGGGGGAGACCCCCCCCACCATCGGGACCCTCCCCCTGAATAAAAAAGGGGAGGGGTCACCCCAAAATCCATCCTGGGACCACAAAAATCTACCCTGGGACCCCCAAAATCCATCCTGGGACCACCAAAATCCACCAAAAATCCACCCTTGGGACCCCCAAATCCCACCCTGGGACCCCCAAAAACCACCCTGGGACCCCCAAAACCCACCCTGGGACCCCCAAAATCCACCCTGGGACCCCCACGGGGACCCCCCCGTCGGGCTCCAGTTCCGGGGGGAGACCCCCCCCGACATCGGGACCCTCCCCCTGAATAAAAAAGGGGAGGGGTCACCCCAAAATCCCATCCTGGGACCCCCAAAACCCACCCCAAACCACCCTTGGGACCCCCAAAACCCACCCTGGGACCACCAAAATCCACCCAAAATCCACCCTTGGGACCCCCAAAATCCACCCTGGGACCCCCACGGGGACCCCCCCATCGGGCTCCAGTTCCGGGGGGAGACCCCCCCGGACATCGGGACCCTCCCCCTGAATAAAAAAGGGGAGGGGTCACCCCAAAATCCATCCTGGGACCCCCAAAACCCACCCCAAACCACCCTTGGACCCCCAAATCACCCCAAGACCCCCAAACTCCCCCAAACCGCCCCAAATCCCCCCAGGACTCCCCCAATCCCCCCCAAATCCCCCCCAAATCCCCCAAATCCCCCATAAACCCCCCTCAACCTCCCCCAAATGCCCCACCAAATCCCCCCCAATCCCCCCCAACTCCCACTAAACTCCCCCCTAATCCCCCCAACTCCTCCCCAAATCCCCCCAGGAACCCCCAAACCCCCCCCGGACCCCCCAAACCCTCACCAGGCGGTCCCACCGGAGGCTCCCCGAGGGGAAGGGGCTGCCCCTCCCCCTCTCTGGTCCCCAAATCCCCCAAGCCCCCCATAAACCCCCCAAATCCCCCAAATCCTCCCCAAATCCCCCCCAAATCCCCCCCAAACCCTCCCAATTCCCCCCCAAATCCCCCCCAGGACCCCCCAAATCCCCTCTAAATTTCTCCCAAATCCCCCCCAAATCCCCTCAATTCCCCCCCAACCCCCCCAGGATCCCCCCCAATCCCCCCCAACTCCCACTAAACTCCCCCAAATCCCCCCCAAATTCCCCCCAAACCCCCCAAATCGCCCCCCAAATCCCCCATAAACCCCCCAAATCCCCCCCAAACCCCTCCAAACCCCCCCAAATCTCCCTAATTCCCCCCCAAATCCCCCCTAATTCCTCCCCAAATCCCCCCCAAATCCCCCCAAATCCCCCCAGGACCCCCCCAAATCCCCCCAAATCCCCTCAAATCCCCCCCAAATCCCCCCAAACCACCCCAAATCCCCCCAAACCCCTCACCAATCGGGCCCACCGGAGGCTCCCCGGGGGGAGGGGGCTCCCCTCGGCCTCGCAGAGGAGCTGCCCCTCCCCCCCCTCGGCCACGACCACCGGGTCGGGGGCTCGGACGATGCTGGGGGGGGCTGGGGGGGAGGGGGGAGGGGTAAAAATAAAAAAAGAGGGGGGTTTTGGGGGGATTTGGGGGGATTTGGGGGGGATTTGGGAAGAATTGGGGAGGAATTGGGGGGGATTGGGGGGATTTGGGGGGGATTTGGGGGGATTTGGGGAGGTTTGGGGAGGAACTGGGGGATTTGGGGGGGGTTTGGGGGATATTTGAGGGGATTTAGGGATGGGGGGAGGGGATTTGGGGAGGTTTGGGGGGGATTTGAGGGGATTTAGGGGGGGTGGAGGGATTTGGGTGGGATTTGGGGGGGTTTGAGGGGGTTTGAGGGGGATTTGGGGGGGATTTGGGGGGGATTTGGGAGGATTTTGAGGGTATTGGAGGGGTATTTGGGGGGTTTTGGGGTAACCTGGGGGGATTTGGGGGTGATTTGGGGGGATTTGGGGGGGATTTGAGGTGGTTTGGGGGGATTTGGGGAGGTTTGGGGAGGAACTGGGGGGGATTTGGGGGGATGGAGGGGTTTTGGGGGGGATTTGGGGGAGATTTGGGGAGGATTTGGGGGGTTGGAGGGGGTTTGGGGGGGATTTGGGGGGGGTTTGAGGGGGATTTAGAGAGGTTTGGGGGAGGGTTAAGGGGATTTAGGGGGGTTGAGGGGATTTGGGGAGGATTTGGGGGGATTTGGGGGGGTCCTGGGGGATCCTGGGGGGATTTGGGGGGAATTGGGGGGGGGGTTGGGGGGGATTTGGGGAGGTTTGGGGGGGATTTGAGGGGATTTAGGGGGGTGGAGGGGATTTGGGGGGGATTTGGGGAGGGTTTGGGGGGGATTTGGGGAGGTTTGGGGAGGAATTGAGGGGGATTTGGGGGGGGTTGGGGTGGATTTTGGGGGAGATTTTAGGAGATTGGGGGGGTTGGGGGGAATTGGGGGGGATTTGGGGGGGGTTTGGGGGATTTGGTGGGGTTGGGGGGGATTGGGGGGGTTAGGGGGGATTGGGAGGGATTTGGGGGGTAATTGGGGGATTTTGGGGGGGGTTGGGGGGGATTTTGGGGGGGTTTGGGGAGGATTTCGGGGAACCTGGGGGTTTTTTGGGGTCTTTGGGGGGGGATTTTGGGGGGATTTGAAGTAGTTTGGGGGTCTCAAGGCTGATTTTGGGCTGATTTTTGGGGAGTTTTGGGGTTGTTTTGGGGTCTTTTTAAGTTCCCCGGACCTTGCACTGTGAGGATGACGTCACTTCCGGCACCGCCCTCAGGGTCTCGGGAGGGATTTTGGGGGTCCCGAGGGGTCTTTTGGGGTTTTCTTGGGGGGTCCCGAAGTTGATTTTGGGTCGTTTTGGGTAATTTTGGGGGTTATTTTTCAAAGGGGGCGTTCCCCGGACCTTGCACGAGGAGCGTGACGTCACTTCCGGCCCCGCCCTCGGGGGGTTTGGGGTGCCTGAGGGGTCTTTTTGGGGGTCCCATTTAAAAATTTGGGGCATTTTGGGGGCGTTTTAGGGCATTTTGGGGGTAATTTTTTAAAGGGGGCGTTTCCCAGGCCTTGCACGAGGAGCGTGACGTCACTTCCGGCCCCGCCTTTGGGGGGTCGAGGTGCCCGAGGGTTCTTTTGGGGGTCCCAATTAAGAATTTGGGGCATTTTGGTGGTGTTTTAGGGCATTTTTGGGTGGTTTTGGGGGTTATTTTTTAAAATGGGGCGTTCCCCGGACCTTTCACGATGAGGGTGACGTCACTTCCGGCCCCGCCTTGGGGGGGTCGAGGTGCCCGAGGAGTCTTTTAGGGGGGGTTTTGGGGGACCCAATGAAGAGTTTGGGGCATTTTGGGGGCGTTTTAGGGCATTTTGGGGGGGTATTTTTTTAAGGGGAGCGTTCCCCAGACCTTCCACGAGGAGAGTGACGTCACTTCCGGCCCCGCCCTCGGGGGGGTCGAGGTGACCGCGGGTTCTTTTTGGGGGTCCCAATGAAGAATTTGGGGCATTTTGGGGCGTTTTAGGGCATTTTGGGGGGGTATTTTTTTAAGGGGAGCGTTCCCCAGACCTTGATCGAGGAGCGTGACGTCACTTCCGGCCCCGCCCTCGGGGGGTCGGGGTGCCCGAGAAGTCTTTTAGGGGCCTTTTTGGGGGTCCCAGTTAAGAATTTGGGGCATTTTGGGGGCGTTTTAGGGCATTTTGGGGGGTTACTTTTCAAAGGGGGGCGTTCCCCGGACCTTGCACGATGCACGTGACGTCACTTCCGGCTCCGCCCTGGGGGGTTTTTTGGTTCCCGAGGGGTCTTTTAGGGGGTCCCAATTAAGAATTTGGGGCATTTTGGGGGCGTTTTAGGGCATTTTAGGGGGTTATTTTTTAAAGGGGGTGTTCTCCGGACCTTGCACGATGAGCGTGACGTCACTTCCGGCACCGCCCTCAGAGAGGGTTTGGGGTGCCCGAGGGGTCTTTTGGGGGTCCCATTTAAGAATTATGGGCCTTTTTGGGCGGTTTTGGGGACTATTTTTCAAAGGGGGCGTCGCCCGGACCTTGCACGATAAGCGTGACGTCACTTCCGGCCCCGCCCTCGGCGTTGACGCACCACACCCGGTAGGGGGCGCTGTCGGCGCGCGTGACGTTGGCGATGACGAGGGCGCCCCCTGGCGACAGCGACAGCCGCGGGGACCCCTCTGGGGGCGGGGCCAGGGGGAAAGGGGGCGGGGTTACAGAGAGGCCACGCCCACAGGAGGCTGCCCAGTGGCTCCCAGTGCTCTCCCAGTGCTCCCAGTAACGTCAGTGACCCCTCCCAGTGCTCCCAGTAACGCCAGTGACCCCTCCCAGTGCTCCCAGTAATACCAGTGATCCCTCCCAGTGCTCCCAGTGACCCCTCCCAGTAATGCCACTGATCCCTCCCAGTGCTCCCAGTAACGCCAGTGACACCTCCCAGTGCTCTCAGTAACACCAGTGACCCCTCCCAGTGCTCCCAGTGACCCCTCCCAGTGCTCCCAGTAACACCAGTGACCCCTCCCAGTGCTCCCCAATCCCTCCCAGTAACGCCAGTGATCCCTCCCAGTCCCTCCCAGTGCCCCCCAGTCCCCTCCCAGTCCCCTCCCAGTCCCTCCCAGTGCCCCCCAATCCCCTCCCAGTGCCCCCCAATCCCCTCCCAGTCCCTCCCAGTCCCCTCCCAGTCCCTCCCAGTGCCCCCCAGTCCCCTCCCAGTGCCCCCCAGTGCCCCCCAATCCCCTCCCAGTCCCTCCCAGTGCCCCCCAATCCCCTCCCAGTGCCCCCCAATCCCCTCCCAGTCCCTCCCAGTGCCCCCCAGTCCCTCCCAGTGCCCCCCAATCCCCTCCCAGTGCCCCCCAATCCCCTCCCAGTCCCTCCCAGTCCCTCCCAGTGCTCCCAGTACGGGGCTGGAGGTCCCTCCCGCGGAGGCTCCACGTGCAGGGCTCGGGTGGGGGATGGGCCTGGACCGAGACCCCCAGAACGGCCACGGAACCTTCCGGAACCACCACGGGGGAGGGGGCCGAGACCTGGGGGGGGTCTGGGACCAGTACGGACCAGTTAGGGACCGGTTACGACCAGTTAGGGACCGGTTATAACCAGTAAAACCCAGTCACAACCACTAAAAACCAGTTAGGCACCAGTTATAACCAGTAAAAAACAGTTAGACACCAGTTACAACCAGTAAAAACCTGTTACAACCAGTAAAAACCAGTTACAGCCAGTAAAAACCAGTTAGACACCAGTTAGGGACCGGTTACAACCAGTTAGGGACCGGTTGTAACCAGTAAAAACCAGTTATAACCAGTAAAAACCAGTTAGACACCGGTTATAACCAGTAAAAAACAGTTAGACATCAGTTACAACCAGTAAAAACCTGTTACAACCAGTAAAAACCAGTTATAACCAGTAAAAACCAGTTAGACACCGGTTATAACCAGTAAAAACCAGTTACTACCACTAAAAACCAGTTAGGCACCAGTTAGGGACCAGTATCCACCAGTAAAAACTAGTTAAAACTAATGAAAACCAGTAAAAACCAGTAAAAAACAGTCGGTTACTGGTTATACCAGTAAAAACCAATAAAAACTGGTAAAAACTAATAAAACCAGTAAAAACCCGTTACACCAGTTGGACACCAGTTAGAACCAGTAAACTGCTCCCAGTTCATCCCAGTCACACACAGGGACCTCCCAGTTCATCCCAGTCCCTCCCAGTGCCCCCCAATCCCCTCCCAGTGCCCCCCAGTCCCTCCCAGTGCCCCCCAATCCCCTCCCAGTCCCTCCCAGTGCCCCCCAATCCCCTCCCAGTTCATCCCAGTCCCTCCCAGTGCCCCCCAATCCCTCCCAGTGCCCCCCAGTCCCTCCCAGTGCCCCCCAATCCCCTCCCAGTCCCTCCCAGTGCCCCCCAATCCCCTCCCAGTCCCTCCCAGTGCCCCCCAATCCCTCCCAGTCCCTCCCAGTACCCCCCAATCCCCTCCCAGTGCCCCCCAATCCCCTCCCAGTTCATCCCAGTCCCTCCCAGTGCCCCCCAATCCCCTCCCAGTCCCTCACAGTGCCCCCCAATCCCCTCCCAGTGCCCCCCAATCCCCTCCCAGTCCCTCCCAGTCCCTCCCAGTACCCCCCAATCCCCTCCAAGTGCCCCCCAATCCCCTCCCAGTTCATCCCAGTCCCTCCCAGTGTCCCCCAATCCCCTCCCAGTCCCTCCCAGTCCCCCCCAATCCCCTCCCAGTGCCCCCCAATCCCCTCCCAGTGCCCCCCAATCCCCTCCCAGTTCATCCCAGTCCCTCCCAGTGTCCCCCAATCCCCTCCCAGTCCCTCCCAGTGCCCCCCAATCCCCTCCCAGTGCCCCCCAATCCCCTCCCAGTTCATCCCAGTCCCTCCCAGTGTCCCCCAATCCCCTCCCAGTCCCTCCCAGTGCCTCCCAGTCCCTCCCAGTGCCCCCCAATCCCCTCCCAGTCCCTCCCAGTGCCCCCCAATCCCCTCCCAGTCCCTCCCAGTCGCTCCCAGTCCCTCCCAGTTGCACTCACGCCTGAGCAGGACTCTGTGGGCGGAGCTCACGGCCACGCCCAGGGCGGGGCTCCAGGCCCGGCACGTGATTGGCTGCCCGTGCAGCGACAGCGCCCCCTGCAGGAGCAGCCGCGACCCCGCCGTGACCCCCCCGTGGGGGGCGGGGGAGGGGGGGAGGGGCAGGCCGGGATCACTGGGAACGGGAACGGGGGGTCACTGGGAGGAACTGGGAGGGACTGGGAGGGACTGGGAGGGGATTGGGGGGCACTGGGAGGGACTGGGAGGGGATTGGGGGGCACTGGGAGGGGATTGGGGGGTACTGGGAAGGGATTGGAAGGGACTGGTTTATACTGGGAGGGGATTGTGGGGACTGGGAGGTTACGGGGAGGTTACTGGTGCAAACTGGGAGCACTGGGAGGACTGGGGAATCACTGGGTGGTTACTGGGAGGTTACTGGGAGGTTACTGGTGCAAACTGGGAGCACTGGGAGGACTGGGGAGTCACTGGGTGGTTACTGGGAGGTTACTGGGAGGTTACTGGTTCAAACTGGGAGGTTACTGGGACTCACGGGGCGTGGCCGGGGCGGAGCCAGGTGAGTTGGGGGGCGGGGTGGGCGGGGCCAGCCAGGCAGGTGAGGGTGAGGGCGTGGCCTGGGCGGGGCTCCCGCGGTGACACCGAGATGGACACGCCCAGTGGGGGAACTGGGAGAGACTGGGAGTTACTGGGAGGGACTGGGAGTTACTGGGAGGGACTGGGAGGGGATTGGGGGGCACTGGGAGGGACTGGGAGGGGATTGGGAGGGGCCAGTGGAGGCCACGCCCCCATCAGGCCCCTCCCCAATCTCCTCCCAGTCCCTCCCAGTTACCTCCCAGTATGTCCCAGTCCCTCTCCACGCTCTCCCAGTTCCACTCAGTGCCCTCCCAGTATAAACCAGTCTCTCCCAATCCCCTCCCAGTTCCCCCAGTCCCCTCCCAGTCCCTCCCAGTAACTCCCAGTCCCCTCCCATCCCCTCCCAGTGCCCCCCAATCCCCTCCTAGTCCCTCCCAGTTCCCCCCAGTCCCCTCCCAGTGCCCCCCAGTAACTCCAGCGCCCTCCCAGTTCATCCCATTGAGCTCCCAGTTCATCCCAGTGACTTCCCAGTGTCCTCCCAGTTCAGCCCAGTAACCTCCCAGTACCCCCCCAGTGTCCTCCCATTGCCCCTCAAGCCCCTCCCAGTCCCTCCCAGTCCCTCCCAGTCCCTCCCAGTGCCCCTCAAACCCCTCCCAGTCCCTCCCAGTGCCCCCCAATCCCCTCTCAGTCCCTCCCAGTACCCCCCAAACCCCTCCCAATCCCCTCCCAGTCCCTCCCAGTGCCCCCCAATCCCCTCCCAGTGCCCCCCAGTCCCCTCCCAGTCCCTCCCAGTGCCCCCCAATCCCCTCCCAGTGCCCCCCAATCCCCTCCCAGTCCCTCCCAGTGCCCCCCAATCCCCTCCCAATCCCCTCCCAGTTTATCTTAGTTCTTTCCCAGTCCATCCCAGTCTGCCCCCAGTTCCTTCTAGTTTATCCCGGCCCCCTCCCAGTGCCCCCCAGTCCCCTCCCAGTCCCTCCCATTTCCCGCCAGTTCCCTCCCAGTCCCTCCCAGTGCCCCCCAATCCCCTCCCAGTCCCTCCCAGTCCCTCCCAGTGCCCCCCAGTCCCCTCCCAGTGCCCCCCAGTGCCCCCCAATCCCCTCCCAGTACCTCCCAGTGCCCCCTAATCCCCTCCCAGTGCCCCCCAATCCCCTCCCAGTCTCTCCCAGTGCCCCCTAATCTCCTCCCAGTCCCTCCCAGTATAAACCAGTGCCTCACAGGTGACCCCGAGCCGAGTCCCCGCCCCCCGGGTCCCGCTGTGACACCGGTAGGTGGCGCCGTTGTCGCTGGGCGTGGCCGTCACCAGCAGCTCCCGCGAGGTCACGTGACCCGCCCGAGACTGGGGCGGGGCCTCCGACAGGGGGCGCCCATCCTGGAATATGGGGGGGGTTACTGGGAGGGACTGGGAGGGACTGGGAGGGGATTGGGGGGCACTGGGAGGGGATTGGGGGGCACTGGGAGGGGATTGGGGGGCACTGGGAGGGACTGGGAGGGGATTGGGGGGCAATGGGAGGGACTGGGAGGGACTGGGAGGGACTGGGGGTAACTGGGAGGGACTGGGAGAGGATTGGGGGGCACTGGGAGGGACTGGGATGAACTGGGAGGGCACTGGGATGAACTGGGAGGGGTCAAAGGTCATGGGGGGTGCCCCAAAATTTTGGGGGGGGTCCCCACCTTGGTCCAGGTGAGTTTTGGGGGGGGATTTTGGGTCATTTTGGGGTCCCTGGAAAGTTTTGGGGTCCCTGGAGGGGTTTTGAGGGGGTCAAAGGTCACGAGGGGGGTCCCCAAATTTGGGAGGGGTCCCCAAAATTTTGGGGGGGGTCCCACCTTGGTCCAGGTGAGTTTTGGGGGGGGGGGTTGAGGTGATTTTTGGGTGGATTTTGGGTCATTTTGGGGGCTCGGGGGGGTTTTGGTGATTTTGGTGTCCCTGGGGGGGTTTTGGGGGGGTCAAAGGTCAAGGGGGGGTCCCCAAAATTTTGGGGGGGGTCCCCACCTTGGTCCAGGTGAGTTTTGGGGGGGGGGGGGTTGAGGTGACTTTTTGGGTGGATTTTGGGTCATTTTGGGGTCTCTGGGGGGGTTTGGGGGGTCAGGGTGGATTTTGGGGGGGTCAAAGGTCACGGAGGGGGTCCCAAAATTTTGGGGGGGGTCCCCACCTTGGTCCAGGTGAGTTTTGGGGGGGGGGATTTTGGGTCATTTTGGGGTCTCTGGGGGGGTTTTTTTTGGGGGGGTCAGGGTGGGTTTTGGGGTCCCTGGGGTGTTTGGGGGGGGTCAAAGGTCATGGGGGGGTTTTGGGGGGAGTCCCCAAATTTTGGGGGGGGGTCCCCACCTTGGTCCAGGTGAGTTTTGGGGGGGGGGATTTTGGGTCATTTTGGGGTCCCTGGGAAGTTTTGGGGTCCCTGGGGGGGTTTGGGGGGGTCAGGGTGGATTTTGGGGGGTCAGGGTGGATTTTGGGGGGGTCAAAGGTCACGGAGGGGGTCCCAAAATTTTGGGGGGGGTCCCCACCTTGGTCCAGGTGAGTTTTGGGGGGGGGGATTTTGGGTCATTTTGGGGTCTCTGGGGGGGTTTTTTTTGGGGGGGTCAGGGTGGGTTTTGGGGTCCCTGGGGTGTTTGGGGGGGGTCAAAGGTCATGGGGGGGTTTTGGGGGGAGTCCCCAAATTTTGGGGGGGGGTCCCCACCTTGGTCCAGGTGAGTTTTGGGGGGGGGGATTTTGGGTCATTTTGGGGTCCCTGGGAAGTTTTGGGGTCCCTGGGGGGGTTTGGGGGGGTCAGGGTGGATTTTGGGGGGTCAGGATGGATTTTACGGGGGTCAAAGGTCATGGGGGGGTTTTGGGGGGTCCCCAAATTTTGGGGGGGGTCCCCACCTTGGTCCAGGTGAGTTTTGGGGGGGGGTGCCCCCCCCGGGCGTGGCAGAGCAGCCGAATTTTGTCCCCCAGGCGGAAGGTGACGTTGGGGGGAGGGGCCTCCAACCACAGCCACTGGGGGGGGTCTGGGGAGACCAGTACGGACCAGTATAAACCAGTTTGAACCAGTTCGGACCAGTTCGGACCAGTTTGAACCAGTTCAGACTGGTTTAAACCATCCCAGTCCATCCCAGTTCATCCCAGCCCATCCCAATCCCCTCCAACCACAGCCACTGGGGGGGTTTGGGGAGACCAGTACGGACCAGTATAAACCAGTTTGAACCAGTTTAAACCAGTTCAGTCCATCCGAGTAGGTCCCAGCCTATCCCAGTTCATCCCAGTCCATCCCAGTTTGCCCCAGTCCATCCCAGTCCCCTCCAACCACAGCCACTGGGGGGGGCTGGGGAGACCAGTACAGACCAGTATAAACCAGTTTGAACCAGTTTGGACCAGTTCAGACCAGTTTGAACCAGTTCAGTCCATCCCAGTTCATCCCAGTCCATTCTAGTTCATCCCAGTCCCTCCCAGTGCCCCCCAATCCCCTCCCAGTGCCCCCCAATCCCCTCCCAGTCCCCCCCAGTCCCTCCCAGTGCTCCCAGTCTCACGGGTGACGCTGATGGTGACAGTGGCACTCCGTGTCCCCACCCCGGGGGTCTCCCAGTCCCTCCCAGTCCCTCCCAGTGCCCCTCAATCCCCTCCCAGTGCCCCCCAATCCCCTCCCAGTGCCCCCCAATCCCCTCCCAGTCCCTCCCAGTCCCTCCCAGTGCCCCCCAATCCCCTCCCAGTCCCTCCCAGTGCCCCCCAATCCCTTCCCAGTCCCTCCCAGTCCCTCCCAGTCCCTCCAGTGCCCCCCAATCCCTTCCCAGTCCCTCCCAGTCCCTCCCAGTCCCTCCCAGTCCCTCCCAATCCCCTCCCAGTCCCTCCCAGTGCCCCCCAATCCCCTCCCAGTGCCCCCCAATCCCCTCCCAGTCCCCCCCAATCCCCTCCCAGTCCCCCCCAGTCCCTCCCAGTGCCCCCCAATCCCTTCCCAGTCCCTCCCAGTCCCTCACAGTGCCCCCCAATCCCCTCCCAGTCCCTCCCAGTCCCCCCCAATCCCCTCCCAGTCCCTCCCAATCCCCTCCCAGTCCCTCCCAGTGCCCCCCAATCCCCTCCCAGTCCCTCCCAGTGCCCCCCAATCCCCTCCCAGTCCCCCCCAATCCCCTCCCAGTGCCCCCCAATCCCCTCCCAGTGCCCCCCAATCCCCTCCCAGTCCCCCCCAGTCCCTCCCAGTGCTCCCAGTCTCACGGGTGACGCTGATGGTGACAGTGGCACTCCGTGTCCCCACCCCGGGGGTCTCGGCCTCGCACAGCAGGGTCTGCCCGTGGTCCTCGACCCTCCCCCACAGGGTCAGGTTGGACACGGCCCCCCGGCCCCTCCCCCACCCCTGGGAAACGGGGGGAGGGGTCAGAAATGGGGGGGAGGGGGCACCTTCAGATGGCCCCTCCCCCACCCCCAAAAATGGGACCCCTGGGAAAAGGGGGAGGGGTTAAAAAGGGGGGGAGGGGGAACCTAAATCTGCCCCTCCCTCCTCCTGGGAAAAAGGGGGAGGGGTCAGAAATGGGGGGAGGGGTCAGAAAATGGGGGAGGGGTCAGAAATGGGGGGAGGGGTCAGAAATGGGGGAGGGGTCAGAAATGGGGGGAGGGGTCAGAAATGGGGGAGGGGCTAAAGGAACAACCCTCCTAAAAATGGGACCCCTCCCCCACCCCCAAAAATGGGATCCCTGCACCCAAAAATGGGGCCCCTCCCCCACAGGGTCAGGTTGGACACGGCCCCCCGGCCCCTCCCCCACCCCTGGGAGATGGGGGGAGGGGTCAGAAATAGGGGAGGGGTCAGAAATGGGGGAGGGGTCAGAAATGGGGGGAGGGGTCAGAAATGGGGGGAGGGGTCAGAAATGGGGGAGGGGTCAGAAATGGGGGGAGGGGTCAGAAATGGGGGGAGGGGTCAGAAATGGGGGAGGGGTCAGAAATGGGGGGAGGGGTCAGAAATGGGGGAGGGGTCAGAGATGGGGGGAGGGGTTAGAAATGGGGGGAGGGGTCAGAAATGGGGGAGGGGCTAAAGGAACAACCCCCCTAAAAATGGGACCCCTCCCCCACCCCCAAAAATGGGATCCCTGCACCCAAAAATGGGGCCCCTCCCCCACAGGGTCAGGTTGGACACGGCCCCCCGGCCCCTCCCCCACCCCTGGGAGATGGGGGGAGGGGTCAGAAATAGGGGAGGGGTCAGAAATGGGGGAGGGGTCAGAAATGGGGGGAGGGGTCAGAAATGGGGGGAGGGGTCAGAAATGGGGGGAGGGGTCAGAAATGGGGGGAGGGGTCAGGAATGGGGGAGGGGTCAGAAATGGGGGGAGGGGTCAGGAATGGGGGGAGGGGTCAGAAATGGGGGGAGGGATCAGAGATGGGGGGAGGGGTCAGAGATGGGGGGAGGGGTCAGAAATGGGGGGAGGGGTCAGAAATGGGGGGAGGGGTCAGAAATGGGGGGAGGGGTCAGAAATGGGGGGAGGGGTCAGGAATGGGGGGAGGGGTCAGAAATGGGGGGAGGGATCAGAAATGGGGGGAGGGGTCAGAAATGGGGGAGGGGTCAGAAATGGGGGAGGGGTCAGAGATGGGGGAGGGGTTAGAAATGGGGGGAGGGGTCAGAGATGGGGGGAGGGGGCAAAAATGGGGGGAGGGGTCAAAAATGGGGGGAGGGGGCACCTTCAGATGGCCCCTCCCCCACCCCTGGGAGATGGGGGGAGGGGTCAGAAATGGGGGGAGGGGCTAAGGAAACAACCCCCCCAAAAATGGGACCCCTCCCCCACAGGGTCAGGTTGGACACGGCCCCCCGTTCATCCCCAGTTCATCCCAGTGCCCGCCAATCCCCTCCCAGTCCCTCCCAGTGACTACCAGTGACCTCCCAGTTCATCCCAGTGCCCCCCAATCCCCTCCCAGTTCATCCCAGTCCATCCCAGCGACCTCCCAGTTCATCCCAGTGCCCCGCAATCCCTTCCAGTGCCCCCCTATCCCTTCCCAGTCCCTCCCAGTGCCTCCCAGTGCTTCCCAGTTCATCCCAGTGACTCCCCAGTTCATCCCAGTGACCTCCCAGTCCATCCCAGTGACCTCCCAGTCTATCCCAGTGACTCCCCATTCTATCCCAGTGACCTCCCAGTTCATCCCAGTGACCTCCCAGTTCATCCCAGTCTGTCCCAGTGACCTCCCAGTTCATCCCAGTGACTCCCAGTTCATCCCAGTGACCTCCCAGTTCATCCCAGTGACTCCCAGTTCATCCCAGTGACCTCCCAGTTCATCCCAGTCACTCCCAGTTCATCCCAGTGACCTCCCAGTCACTCCCAGTTCATCCCAGTGACCTCCCAGTTCATCCCAGTGACCTCCCAGTGACATCCCAGTTCATCCCAGTGACTCCCAGTTCATCCCAGTGACCTCCCAGTTCATCCCAGTGACTCCCAGTTCATTCCAGTGACCTCCCAGCTCATCCCAGTGACCTCCCAGTGCTTCCCAGTTCATCCCAGTGACCTCCCAGTTCATCCCAGTGACCTCCCAGTTCATCCCAGTGACCTCCCATTCACTGCCAGTCCCTCCCAGTGACCTCCCAGTTCATCCCAGTGACCTCCCAGTTCATCCCAGTGACCTCCCAGTTCATCCCAGTGCCCCGCAATCCCTTCCCAGTCCCTCCCAGTGCCTCCCAGTGCTTCCCAGTTCATCCCAGTGACCTCCCAGTTCATCCCAGTCCATCCCAGTGACCTTCCAGTTCAATCCAGTCCCTTCCAGTGCCCCCCAATCCCCTCCCAGTGCCCCCCAATCCCCTCCCAGTCCCTCCCAGTGCCCCCCAATCCCTTCCCAGTCCCTCCCAGTGCCCCCCAATCCCCTCCCAGTCCCTCCCAGTGCCACCCAATCCCCTCCCAGTGCCCCCCAATCCCCTCCCAGTCCCTCCCAGTCCCTCCCAGTCCGTCCCAGTTGACTCACTGGGGTGGGGCCGCCCCCGCTGGGTTCCAGTTCCCTCCCCCCGAGCCACCAGCGCAGCCGTACTGGGGGGTTACTGGGAGCACTGGTGCAGCCCAGGGCGGCCGAGCCGTTCAGGGCCACCGTCCCCGACCCCCACAGCGTCACCTCCGACGGCAGGTCTGCCCAGTATAGACCAGTATAAACCAGTAGGAACCAGTACGAACCAGTATGGAGCAGTAGAAACCAGAATGAACCAGTATAAACCAGTATAAACCAGTCTGGTTCCCAGTATGGGCTCCCAGTACCCCCAGAGCTCCTGATGGTCCAACCCAGGGGTTCTGAGCTGTCTCCCAGTATAGACCAGTATGAACCAGTATGAACCAGTAGGAACCAGTATGGACCAGTAGGAACCAGTACGAACCAGTATAGAGCAGTATAAGCCAGTATAAACCAGTCTGGTTCCCAGTATGGGCTCCCAGTATCCCCAGAGCTCCTGATGCTCCACCCCAGGGGTTCTGAGCTGTCTCCCAGTATAGACCAGTAAAAACCAGTATGAACCAGTAGGAACCAGTATGGAGCAGTAGAAACCAGAATGAACCAGTATAAACCAGTATAAACCAGTCTGGTTCCCAGTATGGGCTCCCAGTACCCCCAGAGCTCCTGATACTCCACCCCAGGATTCTGAGCTGTCTCCCAGTATAGACCAGTAAAAACCAGTATGAACCAGTAGGAACCAGTAGGAACCAGTACAGAGCAGTAGAAACCAGTACAGGCCAGTATAAACCAGTATAAAACAATCTGGCTCCCAGTATGGGCTCCCAGTACCCCCAGAGCTCCTGATACAGCATCCCAGTATAAACCAGTATGAACCAGTATGGACTGGTTCCAACCACTATGGACTCCCAATCCCCTCCCAGTGACCTCCCAGTTCATCCCAGTGCCCTCCCAGTCCCTCCCAGTGCCCTCCCAGTTCATCCCAGTGACCTCCCCGTTCATCCCAGTCCCTCCCAGTGCCCCCCAGTCCCCTCCCAGTCCCTCCCAGTTCATCCCAGTCCCCTCCCAGTCCCTCCCAGTGCCCCCCAATCCCCTCCCAGTCCCTCCCAGTTCATCCCAGTCTCTCCCAGTCCCTCCCAGTTCCCCTCACACGTCACTTCCAGTCTGACGCTGGCGCTGCCCCCGCCCCCCGGAAGTGACGTCACCGCTCGGCACCGCAGGGTGGCGCCGTCGTCCTCGGGGGTCACGCTCAGCACGAGGCGGTTCCGGGTCACGTGGTTGGCGTCACGTGACCACGAACCCTCCAATGGCCGCCCGTCCTGGGGGAAGGGGGCGGGGCCACATTCAGGAGCTCCCAGTTCATCCCAGTGAGCTCCCAGTTCATCCCAGTGAGCTCCCAGTTCATCCCAGTGACCTCCCAGTGCATCCCAGTGACCTCCCAGTCCATCCCAGTGACCTCCCAGTTCATCCCAGTTCATCCCAATGTCCTCCCAGTTCATCCCAGTGAGCTCCCAGTTCATCCCAGTGAGCTCCCAGTGACTTCCCAGTTCATCCCAGTGCCCTCCCAGTTCATCCCAGTGCCCTCCCAGTTCATCCCAGTGACCTCCCAGTTCATCCCAGTGACCTCCCAGTTCATCCCAGTGACCTCCCAGTCCATCCCAGTTCATCCCAGTGACCTCCCAGTCCATCCCAGTGACCTCCCAGTTCATCCCAGTGACCTCCCAGTTACTCCCCAGTCCATCCCAGTGCCCTCCCAGTTCATCCCAGTGAGCTCCCAGTTCATCCCAGTCCATCTGAGTGAGCTCCCAGTTCATCCCAGTGCCCTCCCAGTTCATCCCAGTCCATCTGAGTGACCTCCCAGTCCCCTCCCAGTTCATCCCAGTCCATCCCAGTGACCTCCCAGTCCATCCCAGTGACCTCCCAGTTCATCCCAATGACCTCCCAGTTCATCCCAGTTCATCCCAGTGACCTCCCAGTCCATCCCAGTGACCTCCCGGTCCATCCCAGTGCTGTCCCAGTTCATCCCAGTGACCTCCCAGTTCATCCCAGTGACCTCCCAGTTCATCCCGGTGCCCTCCTAGTCACTCCCAGTTCATCCCAGTGACCTCCCAGTCCATCCCAGTTCATCCCAGTGACCTCCCCAGTTCATCCCAGTGACCTCCCAGTCCATCCCAGTGACCTCCCAGTTCATCCCAGTTCATCCCAATGTCCTCCCAGTTCATCCCAGTGAGCTCCCAGTTCATCCCAGTGAGCTCCCAGTGACTTCCCAGTTCATCCCAGTGCCCTCCCAGTTCATCCCAGTGCCCTCCCAGTTCATCCCAGTGACCTCCCAGTTCATCCCAGTTCATCCCAGTCCATCACAATGACCTCCCAGTCCATCCCAGTGCCCTCCCAGTCCATCCCAGTTCCCTCCCGCTTCATCCCAGTCCCCTCTCCCAGCGATCCCAGTGCTCCCAGTTCATCCCAGTGACATCGCAGTTCATCCCAGTGACCTCCCAGTTCATCCCAGTGACCTCCCAGTTCATCCCAGTGACCTCCCAGTCCATCCCAGTTCCCTCCCGCTTCATCCCAGTCCTCTCTCCCAGCGCTCCCAGTGCTCCCAGTTCATCCCAGTGACATCGCAGTTCATCCCAGTGACCTCCCAGTTCATCCCAGTGACCTCCCAGTTCATCCCAGTGACCTCCCAGTTCATTCCAGTGCCCCATCCTGCCCCTCCCAGTGCTCCCAGTGCCCCATCCCGCCCCTCCCAGTGCTCCCAGTGCTCCCAGTGCTCCCAGTGCCCCATCCCGCCCCTCCCAGTGCTCCCAGTCCCCTCTCCCAGTGCTCCCAGTGCCCCATCCCGCCCCTCCCAGTGCTCCCAGTCCCCTCTCCCAGTGCTCCCAGTTCATCCCAGTGCCCTCCCAGTTCATCCCAGTGCCCTCCCAGTTCATCCCAGTGCCCTCCCAGTTCATCCCAGTGACCTCCCAGTCTATCACAGTGCCCTCCCGTCACTCCCAGTGATCTCCCAGTTCATCCCAGTGGCCTCCCAGTCCATCCCAGTGACCTCCCAGTTCATCCCAGTGCCCTCAGTCCCCTCTCCCAGTGCTCCCAGTGCTCCCAGTGCCCCATCCCGCCCCTCCCAGTGCTCCCAGTACCTTGTCCCAGTGCAGACTGGGCGGGGGGTTCCCCCCCCGGGCCACACAAACCAGTTTGAGCGTCTGCCCCGCCCGAACCTGCGGGGACTCCAGGCCCTCGATACTGGGAGCACTGGGAGGCACTGGGAGGGCAGTGGGGAGTTAACTGGGGGGACTGGGAGGGACTGGGAGGGACTGGGAGGGCACTGGGAGGGCACTGGGAGGGACTGGGAGGGACTGGGAGGGGATTGGGGGGCACTGGGAGGGGCTGGGAGGGGACTGGGGGGCACTGGGAGGGGCTGGGAGGGCAGTGGGGAGTTAACTGGGGTAACTGGGAGGGATTGGGGGGCACTGGGAGGGGACTGGGAGGGGACTGGGGGGCACTGGGAGGGGCTGGGAGGGCAGTGGGGAGTTAACTGGGGTAACTGGGAGGGATTGGGGGGCACTGGGAAGGACTGGGAGGGACTGGGAGGGGATTGGGGGGCACTGGGAGGGACTGGGAGGGACTGGGAGGGGATTGAGGGGAACTGGGAGGGACTGGGAGGGACTGGGAGGGGATTGGGGGGCACTGGGAGGGGATTGGGGGGCACTGGGAGGGACTGGGAGGGGATTGGGGGGTTAATTTTGGTGATTTTGGGGTGATTTGGGTCATTCTGGGCTGATTTTGGGGTGATTTGTGCTGATTTGGGGGTATTTGGGGTGATTTGGGGCTGATTTGGAGGGACTTGAACCCCAAATCAACCCAAACCCCCCTAAATCAGCCAAATTCAGCCCAAAATCAGCCCCAAATCAGCCCAAAATCAGCCCAAAAATCAACCCAAAATCAGCACAAAATCAGCACAAAATCACCCCAAATCACCCCAAAATCACCCCAAAAATCAGCACAAAATCAGCCCAAAATCACCCCAAATCACCCCAAAATCACCCCCAAATCAGCCCAAACCCCCCTAAATCAGCCCAAAACCAGACCTAAATCACCCCAAAACTCAGCACAAAATCAGCGCCAAATCAGCCCAAAATCATCCCCAAATTGGCACAAATCAGCCCAAAATCAGCCCCAAATCAGCCCCAAAATCACCCCAAAAATCAGCCCAAAATCACCCCAAAATCACCCCAAAATCACCCCAAAATAAGCCCAAAATCAGCCCAAATCAGCCCAAAATCAGCACAAAATCACCCCAAAATCAGCCCAAAATCAGCACAAAAATCAGCACAAAAATCAGCACAAAATCAGCACAAAATTAGCATAAATCAGCCCAAAATCACTTCCAAATCAGCCCAAAATCAGCCCCAAATCAGCCCAAAATCAACCCCCAAATACCTCCAAATATGGATTTTTGCCGATTTTGGGGGATTTTGGGGTGATTTTTTGCTGATTTTGGGGTGATTTGGGGGGATTTGGGGGTGATTTTTTGCTGATTTGGGGGTATTTGGGGCATTTTGGGGTGATTTGGGGCATTTTGGGGTGATTTGGGGGGTACTTTGGGGTGAATTTTGCCGATTTAGGGATATGTTGGGGTGATTTCTGCTGATTTTGGGGTATTTTGGGGTGATTTTTGCTGATTTTGGGATATTTCGGGGTGAATTTTGCAGATTTCGGGGCATTTTGGGGTGATTAGGGGGTGTTTGGGGTGATTTGGGGTGAATTTTGCCGATTTTGGGGTATTTTGGGGTGAATTTTACTGATTTTGGGGTTTTGGGGGTGATTTCTGCTGATTTTGGGATGATTTGGGGGGATTTAGGGCTATTCTGGGGTGATTTTTGCTGATTTTGGGTAGTCTGGGGTTAATTTTCCCACTTTTGGGGTATTTGGGGGTGATTTTTGGTGATTTTGGGGTAACTTTGGGGTGATTTTGGGGTATTTCGGGGTGATTTCTGGTATTTTGGGGTGATTTTTGCTGATTTTGGGGTATTCTAGGGTGAATTTTGCTGATTTTGGGGTTTTTTGGGGGTGAATTCTGCTGATTTTGGGGTGTCTGTGGTGGATTTGGGAGGATTTGTGGGGATTTGGGGGCTCACCCAGCATGTCCAGAGGCAGTTTGGGGTATTTTGGGGTGACTTTGGGGCATTTTGGGTGATTTTTTGTGATTTTGGGGTATTTTGGGGGTGATTTCTGCTGATTTTAGGGTGTTTGGGGTGGATTTGGGGTGATTTTGGGGGATTTGGGGGCTCACCCAGCACGTCCAGCTGCAGTTTGGGGTATTTTGGGGTGATTTTGGGGTATTTGGGGGTGATTTTTGCCGATTTTGGGGTATTTGGGGGTGATTTCTGCTGATTTTAGGGTGTTTGGGGTGGATTTGGGGTGATTTTGGGGGATTTGGGGGCTCACCCAGCACGTCCAGCCGCAGTTTGGGGTATTTTGGGGTGATTTTGGGGTATTTGGGGGTGATTTTTGCCGATTTTGGGGTATTTGGGGGTGATTTCTGCTGATTTGGGGGTATTTTGGGTGATTTGGGGGTATTTTGGGGTGATTTTGGAGTGCTTTGGGGTGATTTCTGCTGATTTTGTGGTGTTTGGGGGGGATTCTTGGGGAGTTTTAGGGGGTGATTTCCGCTGATTTTGGGGTGTTTGGGGTGTTTGGGGTGGATTTGGGGGGATTTGGGGGCATTTCTGGGGTGATTTGGGAGTGTTTGGGGGTGTTTTGGGGTGATTTTTGGTGATTTTGGGGGTGTTTGGGGTGGATTTGGGGTATTTTGGGGTGATTTCTGCTGATTTTGGGGTATTTTGGGGGTGATTTTTGGTGATTTTGGGGGATTTGGGGTGATTTTGGGGTATTTTGGGGTGAATTTTGCCGATTTTGGGGTATATGGGGGTGATTTTCTGCTGATTTTGGGGTATTTTGGGGTGATTTTGGGGGGATTTGGGGGCTCACCCAGCACGTCCAGCCGCAGTTTGGGGTATTTTGGGGTGACTTCGGGGCATTTTGGGGGTGATTTTGGGGTATTTCAGGGTGATTTGGGGGGGATTTAGGGCTATTCTGGGGTGAATTTTACCGATTTTGGGGTATTTTGGGGTGATTTCTGCTGATTTAGGGATGGTTTGGGGGATTTAGGGCTATTCTGGGGTGATTTTTGCTGATTTTGGGGTAGTCTGGGGTTAATTTTCCAATTTTGGGGTATTTGGGGGTGATTTTTGGTGTTTTTGGGGTAACTTTGGGGGTGATTTTGGGGTATTTCGGGGTGATTTCTGGTATTTTGGGGTGATTTTTGCTGATTTTGGGGTATTCTGGGGTGAATGTTGCTGATTTTGGGGTATTCTGGGGTGATTTTGCTGATTTTGGGGTATTTGGGGTGATTTCCGCTGATTTTGGGGTGATTTTGGGAGATTTGGGGGCTCACCCAGCACGTCCAGCCGCAGTTTGGGGTATTTTGGGGTGATTTTGGGGTGATTTTGGGGGATTTGGGGTTATTTTGGGGTATTTTGGGGTAATTTTGGGGTGATTTTGGGGGTGATTTTGGGGGATTTGGGGGTGAATTTTGCAGATTTTGGGGTATTTTGGGGTGATTTGGGGGTATTTTTGGGGTGATTTCTGCTGATTTTGGGGTGTTTGGGGTAGATTTTGGGGGATTTGGGGGCTCACCCAGCACGTCCAGCCGCAGTTTGGGGTATTTTGGGGTGACTTTGGGGCATTTTGGGGGTGATTTTGGGGTGAATTTTGCTGATTTTGGGGTGAATTTTACCGATTTTGGGGTATTTTGGGGTGATTTTGGGGGTATTTTGGGGTGATTTCCGCTGATTTTGGGGTGTTTCGGGGTAGATTTTGGGGGATTTGGGGGCTCACCCAGCACGTCCAAGCCGCAGTTTGGCCTCAGCCGGCGCCGCCCCCCGCCGCGTTCGAGGCCGAACAGACCAGGAGGGTCCCCAGATCTGACGGGCCCGGGGTCAGCCTGGGGGGAGACTGGGGTCACTGGGAGCCACTGGGAGCTACTGGGAGCCACTGGGAGCCACTGGGAGCCACTGGGAGGGGATGAGGGGGGGATTGGGGGGGCACTGGTGAGGGGATTGGGGGGAACTGGAGGGGACTGGGAGGGGATTGGGAGGGACTGGGATCAACTGGGAGCCACTGGAGAGAACTGGGAGGGACTGGGAGGGGATTGGAGACCACTGGGACAAACTGGGAAGGACTGGGAGGGCACTGGGGGGGCACTGGGAGGGACTGGGAGGGGATTGGGGGGGACTGAGGAAGGACTGGGAGGGGATTTGGGGGGGGACTGGTTTATACTGGGTTATGCTGGTCTATACTAATTAAAAGTGGTCTATGCTTATTTGTATTGGTTTATACTGGTTTATACCGGTTTATACTGGTTTATACTGGTTGATACTTGTCTATAGGGATTTATTGCAGATTATACTGGTTTATAATGGTAATGATCTGTACTGGTCCATACTGGTCTAGGATTATTTATACTGGTCTATGCTGATCTATACTGGGTCTATGGCAATTCCTACTGGTTTATACTGGTCTATACTGAGCTATACTGGTTTATACTGGTTTATACTGATTTGTTCTGGTTTATACTGGTCTGTGCTGGTCCACTAGTACTATAGGTCTATAGTTATTTTACTGGTTTGTGCTGATTTATACTGGTTTATGGTGGTTCATACTGGTTTATACTGGTCTATACTGAACTATACTGGTTTATACTGGTCTATACTGATTTATTCTGGTTTATGCTGGGCTGTGCTGGTCCATACTGGTCTATAGTTATTTTACTGGTTTTATGCTGATCTATACTGGTCTATGGTAGCTCATATTGGTTTGTACTGGTCTATACTGAACTATACTGGTTTATACTGGTCTATACTGATTTATTCTGGTTTATACTGGTCTGTACTGGTCCATACTGGTGCTCACCGGGCCGCTGGCTTGGCTGGAGCTGAGTTTGGGGTGGGGACCCTTCGGACACGTGGATGGAAACGTCGGGCAGAGGTCGCCCCCCTGGAACCCCAAAATCAGCCCAAATCACCCCCAAAATCGCCCAAAATGCCCACAAAATCCCCTTTTCTAAACCCACCGATTTCTCCCCCAAAACCCCTCCAAATATCCCAAATTTCGACCCCCAAAATTCCCTCAACCCCTCCCCCAAAATTCCCCCCAACCCCCACCCTCCGAAGCCCCCCCAAAACCACCCAAAATGCCCCAAAATCCCCGATTCTAAACCCGTTGATTTCTCCCCCAAAACACCTCCAAAACCCCCCAAATTTCATCCCCAAAACCCCCTTGATTACCCCAAAATCCCCCCAACCCCCACCCTCCAAACCCCCCGGAAACCGCCCAAAATGCCCCAAAATCCCTCATTCTAAACCCACCGATTTCTCCCCAAAACACCCCCGAAATCCCCCCAAAACCCCTCAAAACGCTTCTCCGCCCCTCCCCCACCCTCCCAACCCCCCCCCAAACCCCCCCAAACCCCCCAAAACCCCCCAAAATCTCACCCAGGGTCAGCTCGAGGTGGGCGGGGGGGCGCGCGTCGGGGGCGTGGCATCGAACCTGCACCTCGGCCCCCGCCCACCAGCGGAAGCTCCGCCCCCTCCTCCAGCTCCAGTCTGGGGGTGCCCGGGGGCACTGGGAGACCAGTATAAACCAGTTAGGGGGGGTGGGAAGGGCGGGAGGGGCTTCCCAGTATGGCCCAGTAAGAACTGGGGTCCTCCCAGTAACAACCAGGAACCTTCCAGTATGGCCCAGTAACATCCAGGGACCTCCCAGTATATCCCAGTGCCCCCCAATCCCCTCCCAGTGCCCCCCAATCCCCTCCCAGTGCCCCCCCACTCCCCTCCCAGTCCCTCCCAGTCCCTCCCAGTTCCCTCCCAGTGCCCCCCAATCCCCTCCCAGTGCCCCCCAATCCCTTCCCAGTCCCTCCAGTTTATTCCAATCCCCTCCCAGTGCCCCCCAATCCCCTCCCAGTCCCTCCCAGTGCCCCCAATCCCCTCCCAGTCCCTCCCAGTCCCTCCCAGTCCCTCCCCAGTCCCTCCCAGTGCCCCCCAATCCCCTCCCAGTCCCTCCCAGTGCCCCCAATCCCCTCCCAGTCCCTCCCAGTCCCTCCCAGTGCCCCCACCCCAATCCCCTCCCAGTGCCCCCCAGTCCCCTCCCAGTCCCCTCCCAGTGCCCCCCAATCCCCTCCCAGTCCCTCCCAGTGCCCCCCAATCCCCTCCCAGTGCCCCCCAATCCCCTCCCAGTCCCTCCCAGTGCCCCCCAGTTCACCCAGTACGGTGAGGAGGGCGGGCGGGAGCTCTGGGGGCGTGTCCCGTTCCCCCTCCCCCCGCCTGGCACCGGAACTCGGCGTCGTCCTCGAGGCTCACGGGGCGGATCCGCAGGTGGTGCTCGCCTGGACACGCCCCCTCCCCCTCCTTAGCCACGCCCACAGCTCCTCAAGCCACACCCACCACCCCTTGACCACGCCCTTTTGGAATCACACCCCCTAGGAGTGATTTTAATCAGGCCACGCCCACTTTGGCCACACCCCCAGAAGAACAGGCAGCCTTTAAGCCACACCCAGTTTTTGACCACGCCCTCTGTTCTCCTCGAAGGCCACACCCAGTTTGTCCACACCCCACTTGGCCACACCCACTTTTAGGACCACGCCCCCTTTTAACCTGTCCCTCGAAGGCCACACCCAGTTTGACCACACCCCCCATGTGACCACACCCATTTTTAGGACCACGCCCCTTTCTCTCCTTGAAGGCCACACCCAGTTTGACCACACGCACCACTTGGC
>JAWZSU010000077.1:0-78901 GCA_038380795.1 Pyrocephalus nanus
AAAAAAGTCACAAGGAGAGCCCAAAAATTGGGGAGTAATCCCAGAAATTGGGAAGAAATCCCAAAAAAACCAAAAGAGATCCCAAAATTGGGGAGAAATCCTCCAAAAATCCACAAAGAGACCCCAAAATCCACAAAGAGACCCCAAAATTGGGGAGAGATCCCAAAAAACCCACAAGGAGACCCCAAAAACCCTCCAGGTGTCCCCAAAAATCCTCCTGAAACCCCAAAATCCTCCTCAGATCCCCCCAAAACTCCCCCAAATCCCCCCAAATCGCCCTGAAATTCCCTCCAATCCCCTCAAAATCGCCCCATAAACCCCCCAAATCCCCTCAAAACTCCCCCAAAATCCCCAAAACCCCAAAATCTCCCCCAAATCCCCTCAAAACTCCCCAAAATCCCCTCAAACCGCCCCAAAATTCCCTCAAATCCCCCCAAATCCTCCCCAAAAAACCCCAAATTCTCTCAAAACTCCTCCAAACTCCCCAAAATCACCCCAAATCCCCCTTCCCCCAAAATCCCCCTCAATTCCCCCAAATCCCCCGAAGTGACCCCAAATAACCCCAAAGTGACCCCAAACGACCTCCAAATCCCCTCAAATCTCCCCAAATCCCCCAAAATCCCCCTTTTTCCACCAAATGCCCCCAAAGTGACCCCAAATAACCCCAAAGTGACCCCAAACCCCTCAAAATCCCCCCAAATCTCCCCAAAATCCCCCCAAAGTGACCCCAAAACCCCCTTTTTTCCCCAAATCCCCCCAATCCCCCCAAATCTCCCTCAAATCCCCCCCTTTTACCCCAAATCCCCCCCAAAGAACCCCCAGGACGCCCCAAAGTGACCCCAAAGTGACCCCAAATCCTCCAAATCTCCTCAACCCCCCAAAGTGACCCCAAAATCCCCCCAAGTGACCCCAAAGTGACCCCAATTTCCCCAAATCTTCCCAAATCACCCCAAATTCCCCCTCAAATCCCCCCCTTTTCCCCAAATCCCCCCAAGTGACCCCAAAATCCCCCAAAATCCCCTCCAAGTGACCCCAAATAACCCCCAAAGCTCCTCAAAACCCCCCAAATCCCCCAAAATCTCCTTTTTCCTCAAATCCCCCCCAAACTCCCCCAAAACCACCCCCAAATCTCCCAAAATCCCCCTCAAACCCCCCCAAATCCCCCCAAAGTGACCCCAAATCAGCCCCAAACCTCCCCAAAATCCCCCCCTTTCCCCAAAATCCCCCCAAGTGACCCCAAATAACCCCAAAGTGACCTCAAATCCCCCCAAATTCCCCCAAATCTTCCCAACCCCCCCAAAATCCCCCTCAAATCCCCCCTTTTTTCCCCAAATCCCCCCAAAGTGACCCCAAATAACCCCAAAGTGACCCCAAATGACCCCCAAATCTCCCCAAGATCCCCTCAAATCCCCCAAATCCCCCCAAAGTGACCCCAAATAACCCCAAAGTTGCCCCAAATGACCCCAAAGTTGCCCCAAAATCCCCCTCAAATCCCCCCAAAATCTCCCCCAAATCCCCCCTTTTTTGCCCCAAATCCCTCGAAGTGACCCCAAAATCCCCCTCAACCCCCCCCAAACCCCCCTTTTTTGCCCCAAAGTGACCCCAAAAATCCCCTCCAAGACCCCTCCCCCAAATGACCTCAAATGACCCCTCTGGCCCCTCCCCCCCCCAAAAAATCGACACAAAAGACCAAAAAACGGCCCCAAAAAATTTATTGAAGGGGGGGGAGGGGCCAACAGGGGTCAAAGGTCAACTGGGGGGTAAATTATGGGGTAAATGTAGGGGTCAAAGGTCAACCAGGAAGGGTCAAAAATTGGGGGGGGAGGGGATTTGGGGGGGTCAAAGGTCGGGATTGACCCAAAATTGACCTTTGGGCCACCATGAGGTCACTCTGGGTGGCCACAGGAGGTCAGGGGTCATCAGGGGAGGGTCAGGGGTCATCAGGGGAGGGTCAGGGTCAAGGGATGGTCAGAACTCAACCAAAAAAGGTCAAAATTGGGTAAAATTTTGGGGTCAAAATTGGTGAAAACCCCTAAAGTTGACCTTGGCCAACCAGGGTTGACCTTTGGGCCACCATGAGGTCACTCTGGGTGGCCAAGAGAGGTCAGGGGTCATCAGGGGAGGGTCAGGGGTCATCAGGGGAGGGTCAGGAGTCAAGGGTTGGTCAGAACTCACCCAAATAGGGGGGAGAAATTTGGGGGGTCCAAAACTGGGATGACCCAAAGTTGACCTTGGCCAACCATGGTTGACCTTTGGGCCACCATGAGGTCACTCTGGGTGGCCAGGAGAGGTCAGGGGTCATCAGGAGAGGTCAAAGGTCACCAGGGGAGGGTCAGGGGTCAAGGGATGGTCAGAACTCAACCAAAATAGGTCAAAATTGGGTAAAATTTTGGGGTCAAAATTGGTGAAAACCCCCAAAGTTGACCTTGGCCAACCAGGGTTGACCTTTGGGCCACCACGAGGTCGCTCTGGGTGGCCAGGGGAGGTCAGGGGTCATCAGGGAAGGGTCAGGGGTCATCAGGGGAGGGTCAGGGGTCAAGGGTTGATCAGAACTTAACTAAGTAGAGTCAAAAAACAAGGGGGAAATTTGGGGGATCCAAAACTGGGATGACCCAAAGTTGACCTTGGCCAACCAGGGTTGACCTTTGGGCCACCACGAGGTCACTCTGGGTGGCCAGGGGAGGTCAGGGGTCAGCAGGGGAGGTCAGGGGTCATCAGGGGAGGGTCCCCTCAGCTGATGTAGACGCGGTGGAAGTCGTGGGCGCCGAAGGCGGCGTTGCACTTGGGGCACTTGCGCTGCCGGGTGTCGTAGCGGCTCTTGACGCACTCGAAGCAGAAGACGTGGAAGCACTTGGTGAGCACCGCGTCCTTCTTGCGGGCGTTGCAGCAGGGGCACGTCAGGCGGGCCTGGGGGAGGGGGGAGAAGCAATTAGGAGGTCCCAGGGGTGGCCCAGAGAAGTGGGAGGTCAATTGAGGTCAACCAAAGTCAACTGAGGTCAATTGAGATCTATTGAGATCAATCAAAGTTAACTGACATCAACTGAGATCAATTGAGGTCAACTGAGGTCAACCAAAGTCAACTGAGATCAGCTGAAGTCAACTGAGATCAACTGAAGTCAACTGAGATCAACCAAGGTCAACTGAGGTCAACTGAGGTCAACTGAGGTCAACCAAAGTCAACTGAGGTCTTAGAACTCAACTGAGGTCAATTGAGGTCAACTGAGGTAACCAAAGTCAACTGAGGTCAACCAAAGTCAACTGAGGTCAACTGAGGTCAACTGAGGTAAACCAAACTCAACTGAGATCAACCAAACTCAACTGAGGTCAACAGAAGTCAACCAAGGTCTAAGAACTCAACTGAGGTCAACCAAAGTCAACTGAGGTCAACCAAAGTCAACTGAAGTCAACTGAACTCAACTGAGGTCAATTGAGGTCAATCAAAGTCAACTGAGGTCAACTGAGGTCAATCAAAGTTAACTGAGGTCAACCGAGGTCAACTGAGGTCAATCAAGGTCAAATGAGGTCAACCATCAAGGTCAACTGAGATCAACTGAGGTCAACCAAAGTCAACTGAGGTTTAAGAACTCAGCCAAGGTCAAATGAGGTCAACCAAGGTCAACTGAGGTCAACCAAGGTCAACTAAAGTCAGCCAATGTCAACTGAGGTCAATCAAAGTTAACTGAGATCAACTGACATCAACTGACATCAACCAAAGTCAACTGAGCTCAACCAAAGTCAACTGAGATCAATAAAAGTTAACTGAGATCAATTGAGGTCAACCAAAGTCAACTGAGGTCAACCAAGGTCAACTGAGGTCAACCAAGGTCCTTCTTGCGGGCGTTGCAGCAGGGGCACGTCAGGTGGGCCTGGGGGAGGGGGGAGAAGCAATTAGGAAGTCTCAGGGGTGGCCCAAAGAGGTGGGAGGTCAATTGAGGTCAGATGAGGTCACAGAAGTCAGCCAAGGTCAATTGAGATCAACTGAAGTCAACTGAGGTCAACCAAGGTCTAAGGACTCAACCGAGGTCAACTGAGGTCAAACAAGGTCCAAGAACTCAGGCAAGGTCAACTGAGGTCAACCAAAGTCAACTGAGGTCAATTGAGATCAACTGAGGTCAACAGAAGTCAACTGAAGTTAACCAAGGTCAACTGAGGTCAGTCAAGGTCAACTAAGGTCAACTGAGATCAACCAAAGTCAACCAAAGTCAACTGGGGTCAGCCAAGGTCAACTGAGGTCAACTGAGGTCAACTGAGGTCAACCAAAGTCAACTGAGGTCTCAGACACCAGCCAAGGTCAATTGAGGTAAACTGAGGTCAACTGAGGTCAACCAAGGTCAACTGAGGTCAACCGAGGTCAACCAAGGTCAAATGAGGTCAACCAAAGTCAACTGAACTCAACTGAGGTCAACCAAAGTCAATTGAGGTCAACCAAGGTCAACTGAGGTCAACCAAGGTCTTAAAACCCAACCAAGATCAACTGAAGGTCTTCCAACCCAACCAAGATCTTCCAACCCAGCCAAGATCTTCCAACCCAACCAAGATCTTCCAACCCACCCAAAACCTTCCCACTCCACCCAAGCTCTTCCAAGCCCCCCCAGGTTCCCCCAGGCCGGGTTGGAAGCCCCTCCCCCCCCGCCAGCCCCTCCCCCCCAGCCCCACCCGGTACTCCTTGATCTCCTCCTGCAGGATCTGATCGGCGTCGGCGTAAACTTCCACCTTGCGCTGCTTCTCCAACTTCCGGCGCAGCCGGGACAGCTCCTCCTAAGGGAGAGGCACCCATGGGAGCCTACAGGCACCTATGGGACCCTATGGGACCCTATAGAGCCCTATGGGACCCTACAGACACTTATGGGACCCTATAGAGCCCTAGAGACACCCATGGGACCCTATAGATCTCTACAGACACCCCTGGGACCCTATAGATCCCTACAGACACCTATGGGACCCTATAGACACCCCAGGGACCCTATAGATACCTATGGGACCCTATAGATCCCTACAGACACCCCTGGGAACCTATAGAGCCCTATGGGACCCTATAGACACCCATGGGACCCTATAGATCCCTATGGGACCCTATAGACACCTATGGGACCCTATAGATTCCTAGAGACACCTATGGGACCCTATAGATCCCTAGAGACACCCATGGGACCCTACAGACACCCCTGGGATCCTACAGAGCCCTAGAGACACCTATGGAACCCTATAGACAACCATGGGAGCCTACAGACACCCCTGGGACCCTATAGATCCCTATAGACACCCATGGGACCCTATAGATCCCTATGGGACCCTATAGACACCTATGGGACCCTATAGATCCCTAGAGACACCCCTGGGACCCTATAGATCCCTATAGACACCCGTGGGACCCTATAGACACCTATGGGACCCTATAGAGACCTATGGGACCCTATAGACATCCAACTCTCCCCAAATCCCCCCCCCCCTCCAAATCCCCCTCAAACCCCCCCAAATCCCAAATTTTACCAAAATCTCCCAAATTTACCCCAAAATCTCGTTACCTGAGCCCTTTTCAAGCTCAGTTGTTCCTTGTCCTTGGCTGCTCTGTTCTCGGCCGCACAGATCTGCAGCTCCCTCAAACCCCCCCAAATCCCCCTCAAACCCCCCCAAATCCCCCTCAAACCCCCCCAAATCCCCCTCAAACCCCCCAAATCCCAAATTTTCCCAAAATCTCCCAAATTTACCCCAAAATCTCGTTACCTGAGCCCTTTTCAAGCTCAGTTGTTCCTTGTCCTTGGCCGCCCTGTTCTCGGCCGCACAGATCTGCAGCTCCCTCAAACCCCCCCAAATCCCCCCCAAACCCCCCCAAATCCCCCCCAAACCCCCCCAAATCCCCCTCAAACCCCCCAAATCCCAAATTTTCCCAAAATCTCCCAAATTTACCCCAAAATCTCGTTACCTGAGCCCTTTTCAAGCTCAATTGTTCCTTGTCCTTGGCCGCCCTGTTCTCGGCCGCACAGATCTGCAGCTCCCTCAAACCCCCCCAAATCCCCCTCAAACCCCCCCAAATCCCCCTCAAACCCCCCCAAATCCCCCTCAAACCCCCCAAATCCCAAATTTTCCCAAAATCTCCCAAATTTACCCCAAAATCTCGTTACCTGAGCCCTTTTCAAGCTCAGTTGTTCCTTGTCCTTGGCCGCCCTGTTCTCGGCCGCACAGATCTGCAGCTCCCTCAAACCCCCCCAAATCCCCCTCAAACCCCCCCAAATCCCCCTCAAACCCCCCCAAATCCCAAATTTTCCCAAAAAATCCCAAATTTACCCCAAAATCTCGTTACCTGAGCCCTTTTCAAGCTCAGTTGTTCCTTGTCCTTGGCTGCTCTGTTCTCGGCCGCACAGATCTGCAGCTCCCTCAAACCCCCCCAAACCCCCCCAAACCCCCCCAAATCCCCCTCAAACCCCCCCAAATCCCAAATTTTACCAAAATCTCCCAAATTTACCCCAAAATCTCGTTACCTGAGCCCTTTTCAGACTCAGTTGCTCCTTGTCCTTGGCTGCTCTGTTCTCGGCCGCACAGATCTGCAGCTCCCTCAGCCGGCCCTGCACGTGCTCGCCCTGAGCCCGCAGATCCTCGGCCAGCTGGGCGGCCTCGACAGCCTGGAATGGTGGGAGACACACCTGGGCACACCTGGGCGCACCTGGGCACACCTGGGGGCACCTGGGGGCACCTGGGGGCATCTGAGTACACCTGAGTACACCTGGGCACACCTGGGGGCATCTACACACACCTGGGGGCACCTGGGGGCACCTGGGGGCATCTACACACACCTGGGCACACCTGGGCACACCTGGGGGCATCTACACACACCTGGGGGCATCTACACACACCTGGGCACACCTGGGCACACCTGGGCACACCTGGGCACACCTGGGGGCACCTGGGCACACCTGGGGGCACCTGGGGGCACCTGGGGGCATCTGGGGGCATCTACACACACCTGGGGGCATCTACACACACCTGGGCACACCTGGGCACACCTGGGGGCACCTGGGGGCACCTGGGGGCATCTGGGGGCATCTACACACACCTGGGGGCATCTACACACACCTGGGCACACCTGGGCACACCTGGGGGCATCTACACACACCTGGGGGCATCTACACACACCTGGGCACACCTGGGCACACCTGGGATACCAAACACACACCTGGGCACACCTGGGCACACCTGGGGGCATCTACACACACCTGGGGGCACCTGAGATACACCTGAGATACCAAACACACACCTGGGCACACCAAACACACACCTGGGCACACCTGGGCACACCTGGGGGCACCTGGGCACACCTGGGGGCATCTGGGCACACCTGGGGGCACCTGGGCACACCTGGGGGCACCTGGGGGCATCTGGGGGCATCTGGGGGCATCTACACACACCTGGGCACACCTAGGCATACCTGGGGGCACCAAACACACACCTGGGGGCACCTGGGGGCATCTACACACACCTGGGCACACCTGGGCACACCTGGGCACACCTGGGGGCATCTACACACACCTGGGGGCATCTACACACACCTGGGCACACCTGGGCACACCTGGGCACACCTGGGATACCAAACACACACCTGGGCACACCTGGGCACACCTGGGGGCACCTGGGGGCATCTGGGGGCATCTACACACACCTGGGCACACCTGGGCACACCTGGGGGCATCTACACACACCTGGGGGCATCTACACACACCTGGGCACACCTGGGCACACCTGGGATACCAAACACACACCTGGGCACACCTGGGCACACCTGGGCACACCTGGGCACACCTGGGATTATCTACACACACCTGGGACACCTGAGACACACCTGAGATACCAAACACACACCTGGGCACACCTGGGCACACCTGGGGGCACCTGGGGGCACCTGAGGGCACCTGGGGACAATCTACACACACGTGGGCACACCTGGACACAGCAAACACACACCTGGGGGCATCTACACACACCTGGGGGCACCTGGGGGCACCAAACACACACCTGGGGGCACCAAACACACACCTAGGCACCAAACACACACCTGGGCACACCTGGGCACACCAAATGCACACCTGGGCACACCAAACACACACCTGGGCACACCTGGGGGCACCAAACACACACCTGGGCACACCTGGGCACACCTGGGCACACCTGGGGGCACCTACACACACCTAGGCACCAAACACACACCTGGGCACACCTGGGCACACCAAATGCACACCTGGGCACACCAAACACACACCTGGGCACACCTGGGGGCACCAAACACACACCTGGGCACACCTGGGCACACCTGGGCACACCAAATGCACACCTGGACACACCTGGGCACACCAAACACTCACCTGGGCACACCTGGGCACACCAAACACACACCTGGGCACACCTGGGCACACCAAACACTCACCTGGGCACACCAAATGCACACCTGGACACACCTGGGCACACCAAACACTCACCTGGGCACACCTGGGCACACCAAAGACACACCTGGGGGCACCAAACACACCTGGGCACCCCTGGGCACCCCTGGGCACACCAAACACACCCCTGGGCACCCCTGGGCACACCTGGGCACCCCTGGGCACACCTGGGCACACCTGGGCACACCAAACACTCACCTGGGCACACCTGGGCACACCTGGGCACACCAAAGACACACCTGGGCACACCTGGGCACACCAAAGACACACCTGGGCACACCAAAGACACACCTGGACACACCTGGGCACACCTGGGCACCCCTGGGCACACCAAAGACACACCTGGGGGCACCAAACACACCTGGGCACACCTGGGCACACCAAAGACACACCTGGGGGCACCAAACACACCTGGGGACACCAAACACACCTGGGCACACCTGGGCACACCAAAGACACACCTGGGGGCACCAAACACACCTGGGCACACCTGGGCACCCCTGGACACACTTGGGCACCCCTGGACACACCTGGGCACACCTGAGGGCACACCTGAGGGCACCCCTGGACACCCCTGGACACCCCTGGGCACACCTGGGCACACCTGAGGGCACACCTGAGGGCACCCCTGGGTGCCACGCCCACCCACCTTCCTCTTGTGCAGCTCCAGGGCCTGCGTGCGCAGCGCCAGCTCCTTCTCCACCGCCCCCAGCGCGCTCTGCAGGCCCCGCTCCTTCTCCTCCAGCTTCTGCACCACCTGCAGCTGCGCCTCCACCTGGCAATTAACCAGCATTAGCTTAATTAGCCTAATTAGCCCTTCATTAGTCATTATTCTGGCATTATTTGGACAAATTAGGGAGTTATTAGGCGATTATTAGGGGTAATTAGGGGAGTTTGGAGCCCCAGCTCCTTCTCCTCCAGCTTCTGCACCACCTGCAGCTGCGCCTCCACCTGGCAATTAACCAGCATTAGCTTAATTAGCCTAATTAGCCCTTTATTAGTTATTATTGTGAGGTTATTTGGTGAAATTACCGATTTATTAGGGGATTATTAGAGCTAATTAGGACATTCTGGCGACTTCTGCACCACCTGCAGCTGCGCCTCCACCTGGCAATTAACCAGCATTAGCTTAATTGGTCTAATTAGCCCTTCATTAGTCATTATTCTGGCATTATTTGGACAAATTAGGGAGTTATTAGGCGATTATTAGGGGTAATTAGGGGAGTTTGGAGCCCCAGCTCCTTCTCCTCCAGCTTCTGCACCACCTGCAGCTGCGCCTCCACCTGACAATTAACCATCATTAGCCTAATTAGCCTAATTAGGGCTTTATTAGTCATTATTCTGGCGTTATTTGGTGAAATTACAGATTTATTATGGGATTATTAGGACTAATTAGGGGAGTTTGGTGCCTTCTGCACCGCCTGCATCTGCGCCTCCACCTGCACGGGCTGTTAATTACCTCTAATTAGCTTAATTAGCCCTTAATTGGCCAGTATTCAGCTGTTATTTGGAGAAATTACCGATACATTAAAGGCTATTAAGCGACTATAAATGGCCATTAATCCACCATTAATCCCTATTAAACGATTATAAGTGACTATTAAACCATTCTAATAGCTATTAGACAACTATTAACAACCATTAATTTACCATTAATTCCTATTAAATGACTATTAATGGCTATTAATCCACCATTAATTCCTACTAGATAGTTTTTAATAGCTATTATTCCATTACTAGTTTCTTCTAAATGATTATTAACAGCTATTAATCTGCCACTAATTCCTATTAAACAACTATTAACAGCTATTAATCCACCATTAATTCCTATTAAACGACTATTACTACCTATTCATTCATCGTTAATTCTCATTAAATAATTATTAATAACCATTAACCCATTTTTAAAGCCTAATAATCTACCATTAATGGCCATTAACCCATCATTAATTCCTATTAAACAATTATAAGTGACTATTAAACCATTCTAGTAGCTATTAAACAACTATTAAAACCATTAATTCCTATAAAATGACTATTAACAGCTATTAATCCGCCACTAATTCCCATTAAACGACTATTAACGGCATTATTCCACCATTAATTCCTATTAAACGACTATTAATAGCTATTGATTCATCATTCTCATTAAACTACTATTAACAGCTATTAATCCATCATTAATCCCTATTAAACGACTATTAACAGCTATTAATCCGCCATTAATTCCTATTAAATGACTATTAACGGTATTAATCCACCACTAATTCCTATTATACGACTATTAACAGCTATTAATCCACCACTAATTCCTATTAAACGACTATTAACAGCTATTAATCCATCATTAATCCTTATTAAATGACTATTAACAGCCATTAACCCATCATTAATTCCTATTAAACGACTATAAACGGCTATTAATCCACCATTAATTCCTATTAAACGACTATTAATGGCTATTAATCCACCATTAATCCCTATTAAACGACTATTAACAGCTATTAATCCATCATTAATTCCTATTAAACGACTATTAACAGCTATTAATCCGCCATTAATTCCTATTAAATGACTATTAACAGCTATTAATCCGCCATTAATTCCTATTAAATGACTATTAACGGTATTAATCCACCACTAATTCCTATTATACGACTATTAACAGCTATTAATCCACCATTAATTCCTATAAAACAACTATTAACGGCTATTAATCCGCTATTAATTCCTATTAAATGACTATTAACAGCTATTAATCCATCATTAATCCCTATGAAATTACTATTACCAGCAATTAATCCACCATTAATCCCTATTAAACACCAATTTACACCCTCTAAACCCTCACTGAAGGTCTCAAATTTAATAAAACTTATTTTATTTAATTTAAATTAATTTATACTAATTAAATTCCGGCTCTGACCTGTGCCTTGAGGGCGAGCACCTGCTCGGCCAGCTCGTCCTTCTCCTCGCGGAGCAGCTTGTGGATCTGGTTGGCCTTGATGCGCTCCGACATCAGCTTGAAGTTGGCGTCGTCCTTCTCGCGCAGCTGCTGCAGCAGCCGCAGGTTCTGCTCCTGCATGTCCTCGAACGCCTGGCCCGTCACGTCCATCTCCGACAGCAGCGCCTCCTCCTCCTGATAGGGGGGGGAAAAATGGGGAGGGGTCATGCCAAGATGGCTGCAGGGAGGGGGTGGAGTCGTGGGTGGGACAAAATGGCTGCCAGGAGGGGGTGGGGTCATGGATGGGACAAGATGGCTGCCAGGAGGGGGTGGGGTCATGGATGGGACAAGATGGCTGCCAGGGACAAAATGGCTGCCAAGGGGTAAGGGTTGTGGCCATGGGGACAAGATGGTTGCCGGGAGGGGGTGGGGTCATGGATGGGACAAGATGGCTGCCAGGAGGGGGTGGGGTCATGGATGGGACAAGATGGCTGCCAGGAGGGGGTGGGGTCATGGACGGGACAAGATGGGTGCTGGGAGGGGGTGGGGTCATGGACAGGACAAGATGGCTGCCGGGAGGGGGTGGGATCACACATGGAACCAATATGGCTGACAGGAGGGGGTGGGGTCATAGATGGAGGCAAGATGGCTGCCAGGGACAATATGGCTGCCAGGAGGGGGTGGAGTCATGGGTGGGACAAGATGGCTGCCAGAACCAAGATGGCTGCCGGGAGGGGGTGGGGTCATGTGTGGGACAAGATGGATGCCAGGAGGAGGTGGGGTCATGGATAGAGCCAAGATGGCTGCCAGGAACAAGATGGCTGCCAGGAGGGGGTGGGGTCATGGGTGGGACAAGATGGCTGTCAGGGACAAAATGGCTGCCATGGGGTCAGGGGTGTGGCCAAGGGGACAAGATGGCTGCCAGGATGGGATGGGGTCATGGGTGGGACAAGATGGCTGCCGGGAGGGGGTGGGGTCATGGGTGGGACAAGATGGCTGCCAGGATGGGATGGGGTCATGGGTGGGACAAGATGGCTGCCGGGAGGGGGTGGGGTCATGGGTGGGACAAGATGGCTGCCAGGATGGGATGGGGTCATGGGTGGGACAAGATGGCTGCCAGGAGGGGGTGGGGTCATGGATGGGACAAGATGGCTGCCAGGAAGGGGCGGGGTCATGGATGGGACAAGATGGCTGCCGGGAGGGGGAGGGGTCATGGGTGGGACAAGATGGCTGATGGGAGGGGGTGGGGTCATGGGTTGGACAAGATGGCTGCCAGGGACAAGACGGCTGCCAGGAAAGGGTGGGGTCATGGGTGGGACAAGATGGCTGCCAGGGACAAAATGGCTGCCATAGGGTCAAAGATGGGGTCATGGACGGGACAAGATGGCTGCCAGGATGGGGTGGGGTCATGGATGGGACAAGATGGCTGCCAGGGACAAGATGGCTGCCAGGAGGGGTGGGGTCATGGGTGGGACAAGATGGCCACCATGGGGTCAGGTGAGTGGCCATGGGGACAAGATGGCTGCCAGGAGAGGGTGGGATCATGGGTGGGACAAGATGGCTGCTGGGAGGGGGCGGAGTCATGGATGGGACAAGATGGCTGCCAGGAAGGGGGCGGGGTCATGGATGGGACAATATGGCTGCCAGGAAGGGGCGGGGTCATGGATGGGACAAGATGGCTGCCAGGGACAAGATGGCTGCCAGGAGGGGATGGAGTCATAGACAGAGCCAATATGGCTGCCAGGGACAAGATGGCTGCCAGGAGGGGGCGGAGTCATGGATGGGACAAGATGGCTGCCAGGAAGGGGGCGGGGTCATGGATGGGACAATATGGCTGCCAGGAAGGGGCGGGGTCATGGATGGGACAAGATGGCTGCCAGGGACAAGATGGCTGCCAGGAGGGGATGGAGTCATAGACAGAGCCAATATGGCTGCCAGGGACAAGATGGCTGCCAGGAGGGGGCGGTGTCATGGATGGGACAAGATGGCTGCCAGGAAGGGGGCGGGGTCATGGATGGGACAAAATGGCTGCCAGGAAGGGGCGGGGTCATGGATGGGACAAGATGGCTGCCAGGGACAAGATGGCTGCCAGGAGGGGGTGGAGTCATAGACAGAGCCAATATGGCTGCCAGGGACAAGATGGCTGCCAGGAAGGGGCGGGGTCATGGATGGGACAAGATGGCTGCCAGAGACAAAATGGCCACCAAGGGGTAAGGGTTGTGGCCAAGGGGACAAGATGGCTGCCAGGAAGGGGCGGGGTCATGGGTGGGACAAGATGGCTTCCAGGACGGGGTGTTAATTAACACCCTCATTAACCCCTAATTAACCCCCTGGTGTTAATTAACGACCTCTGTGGTTGCCCCCCCAACCCCCCCCCAAACCTCCCCCTCCGACCCCTCATTAATCTCCTCATTAACCCCCAAATCCCCCTCAAAGCCACTCCCACTTCCCTCATTAGCATCTCATTTGCATAAATCAATCAATCACCCAAGTCCAACTTCCTCATTAGCATCTCATTTGCATAAATCACTCCAACCCCCCCAAAAAAACCCTCTTTAATCCCCTCATTAAAACCCCAAAATTCCCCCCTAAAATCCCCTCAAAGCCACTCCCACTCCCCTCATTACCATCTCATTTGCATAAATCAATCAATCACCCAAGTCCAACTTCCTCATTAGCATCTCATTTGCATAAATCACTCCCAATCCTCCCCCCAAAAAAACCTCTTTAATACCCTCGTTAAAACCCCAAAATTCCCCCCTAAAACCCCCTCAAAGCCACTCCCACTCCCCTCATTACCATCTAATTTGCATAAATATCTTGACTTTTCCCTCACCTTAATTAGCATCTCATTTGCATAAATCACTTCCAATCCTCCCCCCAAAAAAACCTCTTTAATCCCCTCGTTAAAACCCCAAAATTCCCCCCTAAAACCCCCTCAAAGCCACTCCCCTCATTACCATCTTATTTGCATAAATTTCTTAACCTTTCCCTCACCTCATTAGCATCTCATTTGCATAAATCACTCCCAACCCTCCCCCAAAAAACCCTCTTTAATACCCTCATTAAAACACCAAAATTCCTCCCTAAAACCCCCTCAAAGCCACTCCCCTCATTACCATCTCATTTGCATAATTTCCTTAACCTTTCCCCACCTTAATTAGGATCTCATTTGCATAAATCACTCCCAACCCCCCAAAAAACCCTCTTTAATCCCCTCATTTAAACCCCAAAATTCCCCCATAAAACCCCCTCAAAGCCAGTCCCACTCCCCTCATTACCATCTAATTTGCATAAATTTATTGACATTTCCCTCACCTTAATTAGCATCTCATTTGCATAAATCACTCCATACTCCCCAAAAACCCCTCTTTAATCCCCTTTTACACTCCGAAAACCCCACCACTCCCCTCATTAGCAACTCATTTGCATAAATACCTTAACCTTTCTAAATCTGTCTCCCTAATTAGCATCTTATTTGCATAAATCGCTCCCCAACCCCTCCTAATTCCCCTTCAAAAAAACCCCCCTCTTTAATCCACTTTTCCACCCCCTAAACCCCCCCCAAAATCCCCTCAAGCCCCTCATTACCACCTCTTTTGCATAAATTCATTAACCTTTCCAAACCCCTCCTCCTCATTAGCATCTCATTTACATAAATCACTCCACACCCCCCAAAACCCCCCTCTTAAATCCCATTTTCCACCCCCAAAACCCCCTCAATTCACCCCAAAACCCCCCCTCCCTTCCCCCCCCTTCCCCTCCCCCGGACTCACCAACCCCTAATTAACCCCAATTAACACCCTGTGGTTAATTAACGACCTGTTTGGTGGCCGCCAATCGGCGCTGGAGGTGCTCGATCTGCTCCTCGCTGTGCCGGAGCCTCCTCAGGGCCTCTTCATCAGCCAACTTCTTGCTCTCCCGGCGCTCCCGCTCCTCCAGCTCCCGCCAGCGGGCCCTCAGCTCCTCCAGCTAATTATTTAACACCTTAATTAGTGCTAATTAGCCTTAATTCGGCTTTATTTGGCAGTTATTAGGAGTAATTAGGGTCTCCTCGACCATCAATTTCTTGCTCTCCCGGCGCTCCCGCTCCTCCAGCTCCCGCCAGCGGGCCCTCAGCTCCTCCAGCTAATTATTTAACACCTTAATTAGTGCTAATTAGCCTTAATTCGGCTTTATTTGGCAGTTATTAGGAGTAATTAGGGTCTCCTCGACCATCAATTTCTTGTTCTCCCGGCGCTCCCGCTCCTCCAGCTCCGGCCAGTGGGCCCTCAGCTCCTCCAGCTAATTAATTAACACCTTAATTAGTGCTAATTAGCCTTAATTCGGCTTTATTAGGCGGTTTTTAGGAGTTATTAGGGGTTATTAGGAGTAATTAGGGTCTCTTCGTCTGCCAACTTCTTGCTCTCCCGGCGCTCCCGCTCCTCCAGCTCCCGCCAGCGGGCCCTCAGCTCCTCCAGCTAATTATTTAACACCTTAATTAGTGCTAATTAGCCTTAATTCGGCTTTATTTGGCAGTTATTAGGAGTAATTAGGGTCTCCTCGACCATCAATTTCTTGTTCTCCCGGCGCTCCCGCTCCTCCAGCTCCGGCCAGCGGGCCCTCAGCTCCTCCAGCTAATTAATTAACACCTTAATTAGTGCTAATTAGCCTTAATTCGGCTTTATTAGGCGGTTTTTAGGAGTTATTAGGGGTTATTAGGAGTAATTAGGGTCTCTTCGTCTGCCAACTTCTTGCTCTCCCGGCACTCCCGCTCCTCCAGGTCCCGCCAGCGGGCCCTCAGCTCCTCCAACTAAGTAATTACTGTCTTAATTAGCATTAATTAGCCTTAATTTGGTTTTATTTGGCAGTTTTTAGGAGTTATTAGGGGTTATTAGGAGTATTTAGGGTCTCCTCATCCGCCAACTTCTTGCTCTCCCGGCGCTCCCGCTCCTCCAGCTCCCGCCAGCGGGCCCTCAGCTCCTCCAACTAATTAATTAACACCTTAATTAGCATTAATTAGCCTTAATTCGGCTTTATTTGGCAGTTATTAGGAGTAATTAGGGTCTCCTCGACCATCAATTTCTTGCTCTCCCGGCACTCCCGCTCCTCCAGCTCCGGCCAGCGGGCCCTCAGCTCCTCCAGCTAATTATTTAACACCTTAATTAGTGCTAATTAGCCTTAATTCGGCTTTATTAGGCGGTTTTTAGGAGTTATTAGGGGTTATTAGGAGTAATTAGGGTCTCTTCGTCTGCCAACTTCTTGCTCTCCCGGCGCTCCCGCTCCTCCAGGTCCGGCCAGCGGGCCCTCAGCTCCTCCAACTAATTAATTAACACCTTAATTAGTGCTAATTAGCCTTAATTCGGCTTTATTAGGCGGTTATTAGGGGTTATTAGGAGTAATTAGGGTCTCCTTGTCCATCAACTTCTTGCTCTCCCGGCGCTCCCGCTCCTCCAGCTCCCGCCAGCGGGCCCTCAGCTCCTCCAGCTAATTAATTAACACCTTAATTAGCATTAATTAGCCTTAATTCGGCTTTATTTGGCAGTTATTAGGAGTAATTAGGGTCTCCTCGACCATCAATTTCTTGCTCTCCCGGCACTCCCGCTCCTCCAGCTCCCGCCAGCGGGCCCTCAGCTCCTCCAGCTAATTAATTAACACCTTAATTAGTGCTAATTAGCCTTAATTCGGCTTTATTTGGCAGTTATTAGGAGTAATTAGGGTCTCCTCGACCATCAATTTCTTGCTCTCCCGGCACTCCCGCTCCTCCAGCTCCCGCCAGCGGGCCCTCAGCTCCTCCAACTAATTAATTAACACCTTAATTAGTGCTAATTAGCCTTAATTCGGCTTTATTAGGCGGTTATTAGGGGTTATTAGGAGTAATTAGGGTCTCTTTGTCTGCCAACTTCTTGTTCTCCCGGCACTCCCGCTCCTCCAGGTCCCGCCAGCGGGCCCTCAGCTCCTCCAACTAATTAATTAACACCTTAATTAGCATTAATTAGCCTTAATTCGGCTTTATTAGGCAGCTATTAGGGGTTATTAGGAGTAATAAGGGTCTCCTCATTAATTAGCCTTAATTAGTGTTAATTGGGTTAATTAAGCTTAATTAGGGGGTTATTAGGGACTTATTAGTGCTCCTTCTGCCAGCCACGTGTTGGTCCCTTCGTTAGGGGGGTTATTAGTGCTCCTCCAGCTTAATTGGGGATAATTAGTGATAATTATGGAGTTAAGAGCACTTCTCCTTTGTGACGGGGAGTTGGTCAACTGAGGTTAATTAAGGGGGTCAAAATTGTTAATTAACTCATTAATTATTGCTACTTAAACATTAATTATTACCATTATTAACCTTAAATTATTTAACACCATTAAAACCCATGAATTAACTAATTAATCAGCTAATTAACTCCATTAACTACTAAAGTAAAACCATTAAAACAAATAATTAATTAATTAATCAGCTAGTTAACCCCATTAACTACTTAAGGGACACCATTAAAACAAATAATTAGTTAATTAATCAGTTAACTCACACCATTAATAACACTACTCAACACCATTAAAAACTTATAATTAATTACCTAATGAATCAGTTAATTAACACTAACTTCATTAACCACCATTAATTACCCCACCACCAACCCATCAACCACCACCAAATTCACTCCCCCAAAGCAGGATCCAATCACCCTCTAATCACCACCTATTTACCATCTAATCAGCATATCATTACCATCAATTAGCATTAATTAGCATTAATTAGCATTAATTAGCATTAATTAGCATTAATTACCTCGGCCTTGCTCTTCCTCTCGGCCGCCATGAGCTGCACCTTGTCCCGCTGCTCCTTGGGTGCTGATTTGTACATGTCCAGCAGCAGCTTCATCTCCTTCTGGCTCTCCTGGGCCTTCCTGGACACGCCCACCACGCCCCTCATTAGCATATCATTTGCATAAGGAAGCCACGCCCACTCTCCAAACCCCCACGTTGCTCGCCTAAAACGGACCCAAATTGGCCCCAAATCCACCCAAATCCACCCCAAAAGCTTTCATATCTCAGTCAGACCTTCCAATTAAGGCCTAATTTACATTTTAAATCATCTCATTTGCATAAGGGAGCCACGCCCACTTTGCTGATTCCCTCCACAGTTGTTGTCTAAAACCCACCCAAAATCCCCCAAAACAGACCCAAATCCACCCCAGACCTTTGATATTTCCCTCAGACCCCCCAATTAGTGCCTAATTTGAATGTTAACACCCCTCCTTAGCATCTAATTTGCATAGGGAAGCCACGCCCACTCCAGACCCCCAAATCCCTAAGTTGCTCGCCCAAAACGGACCCAAATTTCCCCAAATCCACCCAAATCCAACCCCTAGAGCTTTGATATCTCAGTCAGATGTTCCAATTAGAGCCTGATTTGCATTTTAACCCCTAATTAGCATCTCATTTGCGTAAGGAAGCCACGCCCCTCTGCATGGATTGGCCACAAAGATGAGACTGAAAATGGCCCAAAATGGACCCAAAATGGCCCCAAATCCACCCCAGAACCTTTGATATCTCAGTCAGATGTTCCAATTAGAGCCTGATTAGCATCTCATTTGCATAGGGAAGCCACGCCCACTCATGCTCCCTCAACCCCCCTATTTAAAGATTAATTTGCATAATAAGCAACTAATTAGCACCTAATTCCTACAAAACACCCCCAAACACCACCCCCAATATCCCCCTCATTAGCATCTCATTTGCATACCCAAGCCCCGCCCACTCACTTGAGCTCCGCCCTCAGCTGCTTCAGCACCTCCGAGTCCTTCTTTTTGGGCTCCTCGGGGGGAGGGGGGAGGGGCCTCTCCTTGGGCCTCTCCCTCTCCCCTCCCCCACCCCGGGGCCTCTCCCGCGACCCCCCCGGCCTGGGCGGGGCCGGGGGCGTGTCCTTGGCCCGAGGGGGCGGGGCTTGGAGGGTTGGGGTGGGGGGTGGGGGAGGGGCGTGGCTCGCTGGAGGCTCCTCCCCTTCCTCCTCCTTGGAGGGGTGTGGGGGAGGGGCGGGTTTAGGGGGAGGGTCGGAAGGGGCGGGGCCACCGGAAGGGGCGGGGCTTTCCTCTTCTTTCAGGGAGGAAGGGGTGGGGCCTGAGGAAGGGGGAGGGGTTTCCTCGGGGGGAGGGGCGGAGGTGGAGGTGGAAGGGGGGGGTTGGGGGGCGGTGGTGGGGGGAGGGGGAGGGGGCGGGGCCGAGCCAGTGGGGGGAGGGGCCCCGCTGGCCTGGAGGCGGAGCTGGAAAAATAAGAGGGGGGGTGGGGTCAGCGATGGCCACGCCCACCCAGGATGATTTTTGAGGCCACACCCAATTCATGATTTGCCACGCCCACCACTGGCCACACCCCTTCATTAACCACGCCCCTCCCACGGTGGTCCCCACTTTGTTGTTGTTGTTGTTGCCCCTTTAAGACCACGCCCAGCGTGGCTCCACCCCATGAAAGCTCCAGCAGCCAATCAGCAGCCTGGCCACGCCCACTCCCTCTTAAAGGGGTTGTGCCCACCCTCTTAAAGGGGCAATGCCCACTATGAGGTGGGGCCCAACCAAGGGACAGCATTGCCCTTTTAAAAATAGGCAGGAAAACCCCTCCAGGGCTGGCCCCGCCCACTTCTCTCTTAAAGGGGCCACACGTTTAAAGACCTGCTCTTAAAAGGGCAACGATCACCCCTACTGGTGGGACCCACCAATGCTCATTTAAGCCCCGCCCCTTCCACCCCGCTTAAAGTGGCAATGCCTCCTCTTAAAGGGGCCACACCCCTCTTAAAGGGGCCCACACTTCTCTTAAAGGGGCAACACTTCCTCTTAAAGGGGTAACACCCTCTCTTAAATGTGCCACACCCCTCTTAAAGGGGCCACACACCTCTTAAACCGGCAATGGTTGCTCTTAAAGGGGCCACACATCTCTTAAAGGGGCCACACATCTCTTAAAGGGGCTACACATCTCTTAGAAGGGTAACACCGCTCCAAAAGCAGCACCACCCCCTCTTAAAGGGACCACACCCCTCTTAAAGGGACCACCCCCCTTTTCCATAGATAACCCCCCTCTTAAAGGGGCAACACTCCATCGGGCCACACCCCCCCCAAACCGCCACCCCACCCCTCTTAAAGGGGCAACGCCAGAAGTTAAAAAGCCACTCCCACCCCCCACGACCACGCCCCCCCTCAGCCCTTTGGTCCCGCCCACCTTGTTGATCTCGGCCTGCACCTCCCTCAGCTTCCTCTTGTAGCGCTGCACGTCCCCCTTGAGCTGGTGGTTGTGGTTCTGCAGGGAGCTGATCAGGTGGCGCATCTCCCGGTTGATGGGGCCTGGGGGGAGGGGAAAAATGGGGGAGGGGTCTGGGAGGGACCCTCTGACCCCCCCTGGGGTGGGGGGAGGGGCACAGGTCTTGAGGGACATGAATTTGGGGGGGAAGGTGGGGGGGAGGGGCTGATCAGGTGACGCATCTCCCGGTTGATGGGGCCTGGGGGGAGGGGTGAAAATGGGGGAGGGGTCTGGGGGGGACCCTCTGACCCCCCCTGGGGTGGGGGAGGGGCACAGGTGGGAGGGGTGTTGAGGGGAGTGAATTTGGAGGGGGGGGGAGGGGCTGGTCAGGTGACCAATCATCTGGTTGATGGGGCCTGGGGTGAGGGGAAAAATGGGGGAGGGGTCTGGGAGGGACCCTCTGAGCCCTCTCTGGGGTGGGGGGAGGGGCACAGGGAAGGGGGGAGGGGTCCAGATATTGGGGGGAGGGGTCTTGAGGGACAGGAATTTAGGGGGGAAGGGGAAAAAATGGGGGGGAGGGGTCTCAAGGGACAGGAATTTGGGGGGGAGGGGCCCAGGTTTTGGGGGAGGGGTCCCAAGGGACAGGAATTGGGGGGGAGGGGCCCAGGTTTTGGGGGGGAGGGGGAGGGGTCTTGAGGGACAGGAATTTGGGGGGGGGAGGGGAAAAAAAATGGGGGAGGGGTCTGGGGGGTGTTTTTGGGGTGTTTTCGGGGGGTGTTTTTGGGGTTGTTTTTGGGGGTTGTTTTGGGGGATTTTTTGGGGTGGTTTTGGGGTATTTTCATGGAGTTTTTGGGTGTTTTGGGGGTGGTTTTGGGGGTGTTTTGGGTTGGTTTTGGGGGGTTTTTGGGAATGTTTTTGTGCTGGTTTTGGGGTGTTTTTGGGGGTGTTTTGGAGGTGTTTTGGGGTTTTTTTTGGGGGTGTGTTTTTTTGGGTGTTTTGGGGTGGTTTTGGGGATTTTTTTGGGGTGTTTTTGGGGTGTTTTTGGGGCTGTTTTGTGGGGTGTTTTTGTGCTGTTTTTGGGCTCTTTTGGGTGTATTTTTGTGGTGGGTTTGGGGGTACTTTTCTGGTATTTTCAGTGTGCTTTTGGGGTGTTTTTGGGGTGTTTTGGGTGTGTTTTTGGGCTATTTTCATGGAGTTTTGGGGTTGTTTTTGGCGATGTTGTTGGGGTGTTTTGGGGAGTGTTTTTGGACTATTTTGGGTGTGTTTTTGTGGTGGGTTTGGGGGTATTTTTGTGGTATTTTCAGGGTGTTTTTGGGGGTGTTTTTGGGGTATTTTCAGGGTGTTTTTTTGGGGGTGTTTTTGGGCTATTTTCAGGGTGTTTTTGGGGGTGTTTTTGGGGGTGTTTTTGGGCTATTTTCATGGTGGTTTTGGGGTGTTTTTAGGGGTGTTCTTGGGGGTGTTTTTGGGCTATTTTCATGGTGGTTTTGGGGTGTTTTTAGGGGTGTTCTTGGGGGTGTTTTTGGGGCTGTTTTTGGGGTGGTTTTGGAGTGTTTTTGGGCTCTTTTGGGTGTGTTTTTGTGGTGGGTTTGGGGGTATTTTGAAGTGTTTTTGAGGTGTTTTTGGGGTTGTTTTTGGGGGTGTTTTTGGGGGTGTTTTTGGGAGTGTTTTTGGGGCTATTTTCATGGAATTTTGGGGGTGTTTTTGAGGTGTTTTGGGGGTGGTTTTGGGGTATTTTCAGGGTGTTTTTTGGGGGTGTTTTGGGGGTTTTTTGGGGGTGTTTTTGGGGTATTTTCAGGGTGTTTTTGGGGTGTTTTTGGGAGCGTTTTTGGGCTATTTTCATGGCATTTTGGAGGTGTTTTTGGAGTGTTTTGGGGTGGTTTGGGGGGTTTTTTAGGGGTGTTCTGGGGGTGGTTTTGGGGTGTTTTTGGTTGTTTTTGGGGGTGTTTTTGAGGTGTTTTGGAGGTGTTTTTGGGGTGGGTTTGGGGGTGTTTTGGGGCTGTTTTAAGTGTGTTTTTGTGGTGGGTTTGGGGGTGTTTTTGGGGGTGTTTTTGAGGTGGTTTTGGGGGTGTTTTTGGGGGTGTTTTTGGGCTATTTTCATGGGGTTTTAGGGTTGGTTTTGGGGATGTTTTTGGGGTGTTTTGGGGAGTGTTTTAAGGCTCTTTTGGGTGTGTTTTTGTGGTGGGTTTGGGGGTATTTTTGTGGTATTTTCAGGGTGTTTTTGGGGGTGTTTTTGGGGTATTTTCAGGGTGTTTTTGGGGGTGTTTTTGGGCTATTTTCATGGTGGTTTTGGGGTGTTTTTAGGGGTGTTCTTGGGGGTGTTTTTGGGGCTGTTTTTGGGGTGGTTTTGGAGTGTTTTTGGGCTCTTTTGGGTGTGTTTTTGTGGTGGGTTTGGGGGTATTTTGAAGTGTTTTTGAGGTGTTTTTGGGGTTGTTTTTGGGGGTGTTTTTGGGGGTGTTTTTGGGAGTGTTTTTGGGGCTATTTTCATGGAATTTTGGGGGTGTTTTTGAGGTGTTTTGGGGGTGTTTTTGTGCTGGTTTTGGGGTGTTTTTGGGGGTGTTTTGGGGTGTTTTTGGGGGTGTTCTTGTCCTCACCTGCCTGCTCGTTGGCCGCCAGGTTCTGCTCGAACTCGATGCGCAGCATCTCGTACTCCTTACGCACCTGGGCCAGGGTGTCCTCCAGCTGGATCACCTCGGTCCTCAGCCGCTTCTGCACCCCCAGCTCGTCACTCTGGGGACAATTGGGGACATTTGGGGACATTTAGAGAGGATTTGGGGACATTTAGAGAAAATTCTGGAACAATTGGAGAGGATTTGGGGGAGTTTGGGGGGGATTTGGGGCCGTTTGGGGGGGAGTTTGGGGGGGATTTGGGGCCGTTTGGGGTGTCCTCCAGCTGGATCACCTCGGTCCTCAGCCGCTTCTGCACCCCCAGCTCGTCACTCTGGGGGATCCAGAAAATATTTGGGGACATTTAGAGAAAATCTGGAACAATTGGAGAGGATTTGGGGGAGTTTGGGGGGGATTTGGGGCCGTTTGGGGTGTCCTCCAGCTGGATCACCTCGGTCCTCAGCCGCTTCTGCACCCCCAGCTCGTCACTCTGGGGACAATTTGGGACATTTGGGGACATTTAGAGAGGATTTGGGGACATTTAGAGAAAATTCTGGAACAATTGGAGAGGATTTGGGGGAGTTTGGGGGGGATTTGGGGACATTTAGGGGGGATTTGGGGACACTTTGATGACATTTGGGGACATTTGGAGACACTTGGAGAAGATCTGGGGACATTTAGAGAGGATTTGGGGACATTTAGAGAGGATTTGGGATGATTGGAGAGGATTTGGGGATGATTGGGGGGGATTTGGGGCCGTTTGGGGGGGATTTGGGGCCGTTTGGGGGGGATTTGGGGCCGTTTGGGGTGTCCTCCAGCTGGATCACCTCGGTCCTCAGCCGCTTCTGCACCCCCAGCTCGTCACTCTGGGGGATCCAGAAAATATTTGGGGACATTTAGAGGGGATTTGGGGCCGTTTGGGGGGGATTTGGGGCCGTTTGGGGGGGGATTTGGGGCCGTTTGGGGGGGATTTGGGGCCACTTTGAGGACATTTGGGGAGATTCTGGGGACATTTGGGGACACTTGGAGAAGATCTGGGGACATTTACAGGGGATTTGGGATGATTGGAGACGATTTGGAGGAGTTTGGAGAGGATATGGGGCCATTTCGGGGGGATTTGGGGCCGTTTGGGGGGATTTGGGGCCGTTTGGGGGGGATTTGGGGCCGTTTGGGGGGGATTTGGGGGAGTTTGGGGTGAATTTGGAGCCATTTAGGGGGGATTTGGGGACACTTTGAGGACATTTGGGGACAATTAGGGACATTTAGAAGGGATTTGGGGACATTTAGAGAGGATCTGGGATGATTGGAGAGGATTTGGGGCCGTTTGGGGGGGATTTGTGTCTGTTTGGGGGGGGGTTGGGGCCGTTTGGGGGGGATTTGGGGACACTTTGATGACATTTGGGGACATTTGGGGACACTTCGAGAAGATCTGGGGACATTTACCGGGGATTTGGGATGATTGAAGAGGATTTGGGGCCTTTTGGAGAGGATTTGAGGGAGTTTGGGGGCCATTTGGGGCCGTTTGGGGGGGATTTGGGGCCGTTTGGGGGGGATTTGGGGACATTTGGGGGGGATTTGGGGACATTTGGGGTGGATTTGGGGAGGATTTGGGGACATTTTGAGGATAATTGGGGACATTTAGAGGGGATTTGGGGACATTTAGAGAGGATTTGGGATGATTGGAGAGGATTTGGGGCCATTTGGGGGGGATTTGGGGCTGTTTGGGGGAGATTTGGGGACACTTTGATGACATTTGGGGACATTTGGGGACATTTAGAGGGGAATTAGGGACATTTAGAGAGGATTTGGGGACATTTAGAGAGGATTTGGGGACATTTAGAGAGGATTTGGGGACATGTAGAGAGGATTTGGGATGACTGGAGAGGATTTGGGGCCGTTTGGGGGGGATTTGGGGGCATTTAGGGGGGAATTGGGGACACTTAGAGAAGATTTGGGGACATTTAGAGGGGATTTGGGGACATTTAGAGGGGATTTGGGATGATTGGAGAGGATTTGAGGGAGTTTGTGGGGGATTTGGGGCCGTTTGTGGGGGATTTGGGGCCGTTTGGGGGGGATTTGGGACCGTTTGGGGGGGATTTGGGGCCGTTTAGAGGGGATTTGGGGCCATTTGGGGGGGATTTGGGGCCGTTTGGGGGGGATTTGGGGCCGTTTGGGGGGGATTTGGGGCCGTTTGGGGGGGATTTGGGACCGTTTGGGGGGGATTTGGGGCCGTTTGGGGGGGATTTGGGGCCGTTTGGGGGGGATTTGGGACCGTTTGGGGGGGATTTGAGGGGGATTTGGGGACATTCAGAGAAGATTTGGGGACATTTGGGGACATTTGAGGGGGATTTGGGGACATTTGGGGCCGTTTGGGGGACATTTGGGGATGTTTTGGGGCCAGGCAGAAGCTGGGGGGTTACAAATGACCCCAAAACCACCCCCAAATGACCCCAAAACGACTCCCAATGACCCCAAATGATCCCAAAATGACTCTCATTGACCTTAGATGACCCCAGATGACCCCAATGACCCCAAATGACCCCGGGGGACCCCAAAATCCCCTCCATGTGCTCGTTCTTGGTGGCCAACCCTTCATAACCCAACAACCCCAAACCACCCCAAATGATCCCAAACACCCCCAAATGATCCCAAATGACCCCCAAACGCCCCCAAAACCCCAAAAATCACCCAAAAAAGGACCTCCATGTGCTCGATGTGCCTGAGGTGGCTGTTCTTGGTGGCCAACCCTTCATAACCCAACGACCCCAATGACTCCAAATGATCCCAAACTGACTCCCAATGATCCCAAACACCCCAAAACGCCCCAAAAACCCCAGAATTGACCCCAAATCCCACCTCCATGTGCTCGGTGTGCCGGAGGTGGCTGTTCTTGGTGGCCAACCCTTCATAACCCAACGACCTCAATGACCCCGAAACGACTCCCAACAACCCCAAAATGACTCCCAATGACCCCAAAATGGCTCCCAATGACCCCAAATGATCCCAAAACGACTCCCAATGACCCCAAATGATCCCAAAATGACTCCCAATGACCCCAGATGACCCCTGATGACCCCAAATGACCCCAAATGACCCCAAAATCCCCTCCAGGTGTTCGTTTTTGGTGGCCAACCCTTCATAACCCAACGACCTCAATGACCCCAAACCACCCCGAACCGACTCCCATTGACCCCAAACTCCCCAAAATGACTCCCAATGACCCCAAAACCCCAGAAATGACCCCAAATCCCACCTCCATGTGCTCGATGTGCCGGAGGTGGCTGTTCTTGGTGGCCAACCCTTCATAACCCAACGACCTCAATGACCTCAAACAACCTCAAACACCCCCAAAATGACCCCAAACACCCCCAAAACGACTCCCATTGACCCCAAAATGACCCCAAAACCCCAGAAATTCCCCCAAATCCCACCTCCATGTGCTCGATGTGCCGGAGGTGGCTGTTCTTGGTGGCCAACCCTTCATAACCCAACGACCTCAATAACCCCAAACCACCCCTAAACGACTCCCAGTGACCCCAAAATGGCTCCCAATGACCCCAAATGACCCCAAATCAAGTCCCAATGACCTCAGATGACCCCCAATGACCCCAATGACCCCAGGGGACCTCAGATAACCCCAAAATCCCCTCCATGTGCTCGAGGTGGCCGCTCTTGGTGGCCAACCCTTCATAACCCAACAACCCTAAACGACCCCAAAACAACCCCAAATGCCCCAAAATGCCCCAAAATGACCCCAAACCACCCAAAAAGGACCTCCATGTGCTCGATGTGCCGGAGGTGGCTGTTCTTGGTGGCCAACCCTTCATAACCCAACCACCCCAAACCACCCCAAACTGACTCCCATTGACCCCAAATGATCCCAAATTGAACCAAAATCCCCCAGAATGACCCCAAATGACCCAAATTATCCCAAATCCCCCTAAAATGACCCCAAAATCCCCTCCAGGTGCTTGTTTTTGGTGGCCAACCCTTCAGAACCCAACGACCCCAAACCACCCTAAAATGACTCCCAATGACCCCAAATGATCCCAAATCAAGTCCCAATGACCCCTGATGACCCCTGATGACCCCAAATGACCCCAGGAGACCTCAGATGACCCCAAAATCCCCTCCAGATGCTCGAGGTGGCCGCTCTTGGTGGCCAACCCTTCATAACCCAACGACCTCAATGACCCCAAACAACCCCAAACCGACTCCCAATGACCCCAAAATCCCCCCAAATGACCCCAAACGAACTCCCAATGACCCCAATGACCCCAAATGACCTCAGATGACCCCAAATGACCCAAATGACCCCAAAATCCCCTCCAGGTGCTCGTTTTTGGTGGCCAACCCTTCATAACCCAATGACCCCAATGACCCCAAACCAACTCCCAATGACCCCAAATGATCCCAAAATGACTCTCATTGACCCCAAATGACCCCAAACCAACTCCCAATGACCCCAAATGACTTTAAATGACCCAAATGACCCCAAAATCCCCTCCAGGTGCTCGTTTTTGGTGTCCAACCCTTCATAACCCAACGACCCCAAACCACCCCAAAATGACTCCTAATGACCCCAAACTCCCCCAAACGCCCCCCAATGCCCCAAAACCCCAGAAATTCCCCCAAATCCCACCTCCATGTGCTCGATGTGCCGGAGGTGGCTGTTCTTGGTGGCCAACCCTTCATAACCCAACGACCTCAATGACCCCAAACCACCCCGAACCGACTCCCATTGACCCCAAACTCCCCAAAATGACTCCCAATGACCCAAAAACCCCAGAAATGACCCCAAATCCCACCTCCATGTGCTCGATGTGCCGGAGGTGGCTGTTCTTGGTGGCCAACCCTTCTTAACCCAACGACCTCAATGACCCCAAACCACCCCGAACCGACTCCCATTGACCCCAAACTCCCCAAAATGACTCCCAATGCCCCAAAACCCCAGAAATGACCCCAAATCCCACCTCCATGTGCTCGATGTGCCGGAGGTGGCTGTTCTTGGTGGCCAGCAGCAGCGCCCGGGCCTCGTCCAGCTGGGTTTTGACCTGGAGGCTCTCGTGGTAGAGGAGGGAGAACTGGGACTGCAGCACTTTGTACTCCAGAGCCTCCTTCACCGCCTCCTCGGGCAGGGAGCGCAGGGCCACCTGTGGGGGGGACCCAACGGGGTCACCTGGGGGGAATGGGGGGTCTGGGGGGGGGCTGGGGTCACCTGGGGGGAGTTGGGGTCACCTGGGGGCTCCTGACACCCATTTAGGGCCATTTAGGGTCATTTGGAGTCATCTGGGGTCACCTGAAACCTCCTGACACCCATTTGAGGGTCATTTTTGGGACACCCTGGGGGGGCCTGGGGGGTCCTGACACTGATTTAAGGGTCATTTGGGGACACTTGGGACCATTTTAGGACCATTTTAGTGTCATTTGGGGGACACCTGGGGGGTCCTGGGGGTCCTGGGGGGTCCTGACACCCATTTAGGATCATTTGGGGTCACCTGGGACCATCGGAGAACAATTTCGGGTCATTTGGGGACATCTGGGGGGTCCTGACACTGATTTAAGGGTCATCTGGGGTCACCTGGGACCATTTTGGGACAAATTTTGGGTCATTTGGGGACACCTGGGGGGTCCTGGGGGCACTTTGGGACACCTGGGGGGTCCTGGGGTCACCTGGGGGGTCCTGACATTGATTTAAGGGTCATTTTTGGGTCACCTGGGGGGGAATGGGGGGGGCTGGGGGGGCCTGACACCCATTTAGGGTCATTTGGGGTCACCTGGGGACACTTTGGGGACACCTGGGGGGTCCTGACACCCATTTGAGGGTCATTTGGGGTCACCTGGGGACACCTGGGGGGTCCTGGGGGGTCCTGGGGGGAGTTGGAGTCACCTGGGGGGTCCTGACACTGATTTAAGGGTCATTTTTGGGTCACCTGGGACCATTTTATACCAATTTTGGGTCATTTGGGGTCATCTGGGGACACTTTGGGGTCACCTGGGGGGTCCTGGGGGGTCCTGACACCCATTTAGGGTCATTTGGGGTCACCTGGGGGGGGGCTGGGGAGGAGTTGGGGTCACCTGGGGGGTCTTGGGGTCACCTGGGGGGTCCTGGGGCCACCTGCGGGGGACACCACCGGGGGGTCACCTGGGGGGGAATGGGGGGTCCTGACACCCATTTAGGGTCATTTTTGGGTCACCTGGGGGGGGGCTGGGGAGGAGTTGGGGTCACCTGGGGGGTCTTGGGGTCACCTGGGGGGTCCTGACACCCATTTGAGGGTCATTTTTGGGACATTTTGGGACACCTGGAGTTACCTGAGACCTCCTGACACCCATTTGAGGGTCATTTTTGGGTCACCTGAGGGGTCCTGGGGGGTCCTGGGGGGGTCCTGGGGGGAGTTGGAATCACCTGGGGACACCTGGGGACACCTGGAGTCACCTGAGACCTCCTGACACCCATTTAGGGTCATTTGGGGTCACCTGGGACCATCTGAGACCAATTTAGGGTCATTTTGGGGACACCTGGGACCATCTGAGACCAATTTAGGGTCATTTTGGGACACCAAAAACCATCTGAGACCAATTTAGGGTCATTTTGGGACACCTGGGACCATCTGAGACCAATTTAGGGTCATTTTGGGACACCTGGGACCATCTGAGACCAATTTAGGGTCATTTTGGGGACACCTGGGACCATCTGAGACCAATTTAGGGTCATTTTGGGGACACCAAAAACCATCTGAGACCAATTTAGGGTCATTTTGGGACACCTGGGACCATCTGAGACCAATTTAGGGTCATTTTCAGACACCTGGGACCATCTGAGACCAATTTAGGGTCATTTTGGGACACCTGGGACCATCTGAGACCAATTTAGGGTCATTTGGGGACACCTGGGACCATCTGAGACCAATTTAGGGTCATTTTGGGACACCTAGGATCATCTGAGACCAATTTAGGGTCATTTGGGGTCACCTGGGACCATCTGAGACCAATTTAGGGTCATTTGGGGTCACCTGGGACCATCTGAGACCAATTTAAGGTCATTTTGGGACACCAAAAACCATCTGAGACCAATTTAAGGGTCATTTTGGGGTCACCTGGGATCATCTGAGACCAATTTAAGGTCATTTTGGGACACCAAAAACCATCTGAGACCAATTTAAGGGTCATTTTGGGGTCACCTGGGACCATCTGAGACCAATTTAAGGTCATTTTGGGACACCTGGGACCATCTGAGACCAATTTAGGGTCATTTGGGGTCACCAAAAACCATCTGAGACCAATTTAGGGTCATTTTGGGGACACCAAAAACCATCTGAGACCAATTTAGGGTCATTTTGGGACACCTGGGACCATCTGAGACCAATTTAGGGTCATTTTGGGACACCTGGGACCATCTGAGACCAATTTAGGGTCATTTTGGGGACACCAAAAACCATCTGAGACCAATTTAAGGTCATTTTGGGACACCTGGGACCATCTGAGACCAATTTAAGGTCATTTTGGGGACACCAAAAACCATCTGAGACCAATTTAGGGTCATTTTGGGACACCAAAAACCATCTGAGACCAATTTAAGGTCATTTTGGGGACACCTGGGACCATCTGAGACCAATTTAGGGTCATTTGGGGTCACCTGGGACCATCTGAGACCAATTTAGGGTCATTTTGGGACACCAAAAACCATCTGAGACCAATTTAGGGTCATTTTGGGACACCTGGGACCATCTGAGACCAATTTAGGGTCATTTTGGGGACACCTGGGACCATCTGAGACCAATTTAGGGTCATTTTGGGGACACCTGGGACCATCTGAGACCAATTTAGGGTCATTATTGGGACACCTGGGACCATCTGAGACCAATTTAGGGTCATTTGGGGTCACCTGGGACCATCTGAGACCAATTTAAGGTCATTTTGGGACACCAAAAACCATCTGAGACCAATTTAAGGGTCATTTTGGGGTCACCTGGAATCATCTGAGACCAATTTAAGGTCATTTTGGGTCACCTGGGACCATCTGAGACCAATTTAGGGTCATTTTGGGGACACCAAAAACCATCTGAGACCAATTTAGGGTCATTTTGGGACACCAAAAACCATCTGAGACCAATTTAGGGTCATTTTGGGACACCTGGGACCATCTGAGACCAATTTAAGGTCATTTTGGGTCACTTGGGACCATCTGAGACCAATTTAGGGTCATTTTTGGGACACCTGGGACCATCTGAGACCAATTTAGGGTCATTTTGGGGACACCTGGGACCATCTGAGACCAATTTAAGGTCATTTTGGGACACCAAAAACCATCTGAGACCAATTTAAGGTCATTTTGGGACACCTGGGACCATCTGAGACCAATTTAGGGTCATTTTGGGACACCTGGGACCATCTGAGACCAATTTAGGGTCATTTTGGGACACCTGGGACCATCTGAGACCAATTTAGGGTCATTTTTGGGACACCTGGGACCATCTGAGACCAATTTTGGGTCATTTTGGGTCACCTGGGACCATCTGAGACCAATTTAAGGTCATTTTGGGACACCTGGGACCATCTGAGACCAATTTTGGGTCATTTTGGGGACACCTGGGACCATCTGAGACCAATTTAAGGTCATTTTGGGACACCAAAAACCATCTGAGACCAATTTAAGGTCATTTTGGGACACCTGGGACCATCTGAGACCAATTTAGGGTCATTTGGGGTCACCTGGGATCATCTGAGACCAATTTAAGCTCATTTTGGGACACCTGGGACCATCTGAGACCAATTTAGGGTCATTTTGGGACACCTGGGATCATCTGAGACCAATTTAGGGTCATTTTGGGACACCTGGGACCATCTGAGACCAATTTAAGGTCATTTTGGGGTCACCTGGGACCATCTGAGACCAATTTAGGGTCATTTTGGGACACCAAAAACCATCTGAGACCAATTTAGGGTCATTTGGGGTCACCTGGGACCATCTGAGACCAATTTAGGGTCATTTTGGGGTCACCTGGGACCATCTGAGACCAATTTAGGGTCATTTTGGGGTCACCTGGGACCATCTGAGACCAATTTAAGGTCATTTTGGGACACCTGGGACCATCTGAGACCAATTTAGGGTCATTTTGGGACACCTGGGACCATCTGAGACCAATTTAGGGTCATTTTGGGGACACCAAAAACCATCTGAGACCAATTTAGGGTCATTTTGGGACACCTGGGATCATCTGAGACCAATTTAGGGTCATTTTGGGACACCTGGGACCATCTGAGACCAATTTAAGGGTCATTTTGGGGTCACCTGGGACCATCTGAGACCAATTTAAGGTCATTTTGGGTCACCTGGGATCATCTGAGACCAATTTAGGGTCATTTTGGGACACCAAAAACCATCTGAGACCAATTTAGGGTCATTTTGGGACACCTGGGATCATCTGAGACCAATTTAGGGTCATTTTGGGGTCACCTGGGACCATCTGAGACCAATTTAGGGTCATTTTGGGGTCACCTGGGACCATCTGAGACCAATTTAGGGTCATTTGGGGTCACCTGGGGACACTTTAGGGACACCTGGGGGGGGGCTGGGGACACTTGGGGACACTTGGAGTCACCTGAGACCTCCTGACACCCATTTAGGATCATTTGGAGTCACCTGGGACCATTTTATACCAATTTAGGGTCATTTGGGGTCACCTGGGGGGTCCTGACACCCATTTGAGGGTCATTTTTGGGACACCTGGGGGGTCCTGGGGGGTCCTGGGGGCACCTGGGGGTCACCTGGGGGGTCCTGGGGGGAGTTGGAGTCACCTGGGGGGTCCTGGAGTCACCTGGGGGGAGTTGGAGACACCTGACACCCATTTAGGATCATTTTTGGGTCACCTGGGGACACCTGGGGGGTCCTGGGGGGTCCTGGGGGCACCTGAGACCACCTGAGACCTCTTGACACCCATTTGAGGGTCATTTTTGGGGACACCTGGGGACACCTGCGGGGGACACCCACGGGGGTCACCTGGGAGGTCCTGGGGGGTCCTGGGACCATCTGAGACCAATTTAGGATCATTTGGGGGCACCTGGGACCATCTGAGACCAATTTAAGGTCATTTGGGGTCACCTGGGGACACCTGGGGGGGGACTGGGGGGGGACTGGGGGGTCTGGGGGGTCCTGGGGACACCTGGGGACAGTTTGGGACACCTGGAGTCACCTGAAACCTCCTGACACCCATTTAAAGGTCATTTTTGGGGACACCTGGGACCATTTTAGGACCATTTTAGGGTCATTTGGGGTCATCTGGGGACACTTTGGGGACATTTAGGGACACCTGGGGACACTTTGGGGACACTTTGGGGACACCTGGAGTCACCTGAAACCTCCTGACACCCATTTAAAGGTCATTTGGGGACACTCTGGGACACCTGGGGACACCCCTGACCTCTCAGCTTTGACCACAAGGTCACCTGGGGACACCTGGGGTACCTGGGGACACTTTGGGGACACCTGGAGTCACCTGAGACCTCCTGACCCCCATTTAAGGGTCATTTGGGGACACCTGGGACCATTTTGGGACCAATTTAAGGTCATTTTTGGGACACCTGGGATCATCTGGTATCAATTTAGGGTCATTTGGGGTCACCTGGGGGGTCCTGGGGCCACCTGCGAGGGACACTGACGGGGGGTCACCTGGGGGGGGCTGGGGGGTCCTGGGGACACCTGGGGGGGATCCTGGGGGGAGTTGGAGACACCTGGGGGGTCCTGGGGTCACCTGCGGGGGACACCCATGGGGTCACCTGGGGGGGGCTGGGGGGTCCTGACACCCATTTAGGGTCATTTGGGGGTCACCTGGGGGGGAATGGGGGGTCCTGGGGGTCACCTGGGGGGAGTTGAGGGGTCTGGAGACATTTTGGGGACACCTGGAGGGTCCTGGGGGCACCTGAGACCTCCTGACCCCCATTTAAGGGTCATTTTTGGGACATTTTGGGACACCTGGAGTCACCTGAGACCTCCTTACACTGATTTAAGGGTCATTTTTGGGTCACCTGGGGGGGTGGTTGGGGGTCCTGGGGGGAGTTGGGGTCACCTGGGGGCACCTGGAGTCACCTGAGACCTCCTTACACCCATTTAGGATCATTTGGGGTCACCTGGGACCATTTTATACCAATTTTGGGTCATTTGGGGTCATCTGGGGACACTTTGGGGCAGTTGGGGACACCTGGGGTCACCTGAGACCTCCTGACACCCATTTTAGGGTCATTTTTGGGTCACCTGGGGGCCCCCAATGTCCCCAAATCCCCCCAATGTCCCCAAATCCCCCAAATCCTCCCAATGTCCCCAAATCCCTCCATGTCCCCGATGTCCCCAGTGTCCCCAATGCCCCCTGATATCCCTCTGATGTTCTCAATGTCCCCAAGTGTCCCCAATGTCCCCAACATCCACAATGCTCTCAATGTCCCCAAATTCCCCCAATGTCCCCAAATCCCCTCAATTTCCTCAAAGTCTCCCCAAACCCCCCCAATGTCCCCAAATCCCCCAAATCCCCCCAACCCCCCCAATGTCCCCAAATGTCCCCAAGGTCCCCAAATCCCCCCAATGTCCCCAAATCCCCCAAATCCCCCCAATGTCCCCAAATCTCCCAATGTCCCAAATCCCCCCAATGTCCCCAAATCCCCCCAATCCCCCCAATGTCCCCAAATCCCCCCAATGTCCCCAAATCCCCCCAATGTCCCCAAATCCCCCCAATGTCCCTAAACCCCTTAATGTCCCCAAATGTCCCCAATGTCCCCAAACCCCCCCAAACCCCCAAAACCCCACAAATCCCCCCAATGTCCCCAAATCCCCCCAATGTCCCCCAAATCCCCCAAATCCCCTCAATGTCTTTAAAGTCCCAAAATCCCCCCAACCCCCCCAAATCCCCCCAATGTCCCCAAACCCTCCCAATGTCCCCAAATCCCCCAACCCCCCCCAACCCCCCTAAACCCCTTAATGTCCCCAAAATCCCAAAATCCTCCCAATGTCCCCAAAGTCCCAAAATCCCCCAAATCCCCCCAATGTCCCCAAATCCCCCAAATCCTCTCATTGTCCCCAAATCCCCCCAAAGGCCTCAAAGTCCCAAAATCCCCCCAAATCCCCCCAACCACCCTAAACCCCCTAAGCCCCCCCAAAATCCCCAAATCCCCTCAATGTCCCCAAATCCCCCCAATGTCCCCAATGTCCCTAAATCCCCCAAAATCCCAAAATTCCCCCAAATCCCCTAAATCCTCTCATTGTCCCCAAATCCCCCCAAAAAGCCTCAAAGTCCCAAAATCCCCAAATCCCCCCAAAATCCCGAAATCCCTCAAATCCCCCCAAATCCCCCCAACCCTCCCAATCATCCCAATCCCTCCCAAACCCCCCAATGTCCCCAAACCCCCCAAAATCCCAAAATCCCCCTAAAATCCCCCAAATCCCCCCCAACCCCCCCGGTGTCACCTTGAGCCTCTCCTGTCCCCTCACTGCCGTTTGCAGCTCCTGCTGCAGCTTCTCCAGCTCGGCCATGCGGGAATTGGCCAATTCCTGGTTCCCTTCCAGCTCCTGGTTCAGCATCTCGAACTGGGGGGGACCCCAAAAACCCCACCCGGGTCACCCCAAAATCCTCCTGTCCCAAAACCCCCCCCAAAAATCAAAAAAAAACCCAAAATCCCAAAAAACCTGAAAATCCTAAAAAAAATCCCAAAATCCCGAGCCCAAAATCCCAATAAAAACCCCAAAATCAGCATCTCGAACTGGGGGGGATCCCAAAAACCCCACCCGGGTCACCCCAAAATCCTCCCATCCCAAAAACCCCAAAAACCCCAAAAAAATCCCCAAAAATGTGACCCCGATCCCAAAAATCCCAATAAAAACCCCAAAAAAATCCTGACCCCAAAATCCCAATAAAAACCCCAAAATCAGCAGCTCCAACTGGGGGGGACCCAAAAACCCCACCCGGGTCACCCCAAAATCCTCCCACCCCCAAAAACCCCAAAAACCCCTCAAAAAAAACCCAAAAATCCCCAAAATCCCAAAAAACCCCAGAAAATCCCAATAAAAACCCCAAAAAACTGACCCCAAAATTCCCCCCACAGCTCCTGGTTCAGCATCTCGAACTGGGGGGGATCCCAAAAACCCCACCCGGGTCACCCCAAAATCCTCCCACCCCAAAAAACCCCAAAAAAAACCCCAAAAAAACCCCCAAAAAAACCCCAAAAATGCGACCCCGATCCCAAAAAAATCCAAAAAACCCCCAAAAACCTGACCCCAAAATCCCAATAAAAACCCCAAAATCAGCAGCTCCAACTGGGGGGGGACCCCAAAAACCCCACCCGGGTCACCCCAAAATCCTCCCACCCCAAAAAACCCCAAAAAAACCCCAAAAAAACCCCCAAAAAAACCCCAAAAATGCGACCCCGATCCCAAAAAAATCCAAAAAAACCCCAAAAACCTGACCCCAAAATCCCAATAAAAACCCCAAAATCAGCAGCTCCAACTGGGGGGGGACCCCAAAAACCCCACCCGGGTCACCCCAAAATCCTCCCACCCCCAAAAAACCCCAAAAACCCCTCAAAAAAAACCCAAAAATCCCCAAAATCCCAAAAAACCCCAGAAAATCCCAATAAAAACCCCAAAAACCCGACCCTAAAATCCCCCCCCACAGCTCCTGGTTCAGCATCTCGAACTGGGGGGGACCCCAAAAACCCCACCCGGGTCACCCCAAAATCCTCCCATCCCAAAAACCCCAAAAACCCCAAAAAAATCCCCAAAAATGTGACCCCGATCCCAAAAATCCCAATAAAAACCTCATAAATCCAACCCCAAAATCCCAACTCCGACCCCAAAAATCAGCATCTCGAACTGGGGGGACCCCAAAAACCCCACCCGGGTCACCCCAAAATCCTCCCACCCCAAAAAACCCCAAAAAAACCCAAAAAACCCCCCAAAAAAACCCCCAAAAATGTGACCCCGATCCCAAAAATCCCAATAAAAACCTCATAAATCCAACCCCAAAATCCCAACTCCGACCCCAAAAATCAGCATCTGGAACTGGGGAGACCCCAAAAACCCCACCCGGGTCACCCCAAAATCCTCCCACCCCCAAAAACCCCAAAAATCCCAAAAAAACCCAAAAATGTGACCCCGATCCCAAAAATCCCAATAAAAACCCCAAAAACCTGACCCCAAAATCCCAATAAAAACCCCAAAATCAGCAGCTCCAACTGGGGGGGACCCCAAAAACCCCACCCGGGTCACCCCAAAATCCTCCCACCCCCAAAACCCCAAAAAACCCCCAAAAAAACCCAAAAAATCCCCAAAATCCCAAAAAACCCCCGAAAATCCCAATAAAAACCCCATAAACCCGACCCTAAAATCCCCCCCCCAGCTCCTGGTTCAGAATCTCGAACTGGGGGGGATCCCAAAAACCCCACCCGGGTCACCCCAAAATCCTCCTGCCCCAAAAAAACCCAAAAACCCCAAAAAAACCCCAAAAAATCCCCAAAAAATCCTGAAAATCCAAAAAAAATCCCCAAAATCCCAATAAAAACCTCATAAATCCAACCCCAAAATCCCAACTCTGACCCCAAAATCAGCAGCTCCAACTGGGGGGGACCCCAAAAACCCCACCCGGGTCACCCCAAAATCCTCCCACCCCAAAAAACCCCAAAAAAAAATCCCCAAAAAATCCCGAAAATCCCAAAAAAAACCCCAAAAATCCACAAAAAATAAAAAAAATCCCCCAAAATCCCCCCAAAAAAAACCCAAAATCCCAACCCCGACCCCAAAAATCCCCCCCAAAATCCCCCTCAACCCCCCCAAATCCCCCTTAATTAACAAATTAACCCCCCAATAATTAATTAATGACCCCAATTAATTTATTAACCCCTAATTAATCCCCCCAGGACTCTCCAATCCCCCCCAAATCCCCCTCAAACCCCCCCAAATCCCCCTCAACCCACCCCAATTAACCAATTACCCCCTAATTAACCCCCCAATTAACTAATTAACCCCTAATTACCCCTAAATTAATTAAGTTTCATTACTTTCTGCATGCTGAGAGTGATCTGTCCCCTCCAAATCCCCCCCAAATCCCCCTCAACCCCCCCCAAATCCCCCTTAATTAACAAATCAACCCCCCCAATCATTAATTAACCCCTCCAATTAATTCATTAACCCCTAATTAATCCCTTCAATCCCCCAATTAACTAATTAACCCCTAATTAATCCTCCCAGGACTCCCCAAACCCCCCCAAATCCTCCCCAAATCCCCTTCAAACCCCCCCAAATCCCCCTTAATTAACAAATTAACCCCCAATCATTAATTAAACCCCCTAATTAATTAATTAACCCATAATTAATGAACTCTCATTACCTTTTGCATGCTGAGGGTGATTTTTCCCCCCCAAATCCCCCTTAATTAACAAATTAACCCCCCCAATTAACAAATTAACCCCCCAATCATTAATTAACCCCCCTAATTAATTAATTACCCCCTAATTAACGAACTCTCATTACCTTCTGCATGCTGAGGGTGAGCTGTCCCCCCCCAAATCCCCCTCAAATCCCCCTTAATTAACAAATTAACCCCCCAATCATTAATTAACCCCCCAATTAACTAATTAACCCCTAATTAATCCCTCCAACCCCCCAATTAACAAATTAACCCCTAATTAATCCTCCCCGGACTCCCCAAACCCCCCCAAATCCCCCTCAACCCCCCCCCAAATCCCCCTTAATTAACAAATTAACCCCCCAAATAATTAATTAACTCCCCCAATTAACTAATTAACCCCTAATTAATCCCTCCAACCCCCCCAATTAACTAATTAACCCCTAATTAATCCCCCCAGGACTCCCCAATCCCGCCCAAATCCCCCTCAAACCCCCCTCAAATCCCCCCCAATTAACAAATTAACCCCCCCAATTAACAAATTAACCCCCCAATTAACAAATTGACCCCCCAATTAACAAATTGACCCCCCAATAATTAATTAATCCCCCTAATTAATTAATGAGCTCCTAATTAATGAACTTTCCTTACCTTCTGCATGCTGAGGGTGATCTGTCCCCCCCCAAATCCCCCTCAACCCCCCCCAAACCCCCTTTAATTAACAAATTGACCCCCCAATCATTAATTAACCCCCCAATTAATTAACTAACCCCTAATTAATCCCTCCAACCCCCCCAATTAACTAATTAACCCCTAATTAATCCTCCCAGGACTCCTCAACCCCCCCCAAATCCCCCCTCAAACCCCCCCAAATCCCCCCCAATTAACAAATTAACCCCCCCAATTAACCAATCAACCCCTCCAATCATTAATTAACCCCCCAATTAATTAATTAGCCCCTAATTAATGAACTTTCTTTACCTTCTGCATGCTGAGGGTGATCTGTCCACCCCAAATCCCCCCCAAATCCCCCTCAAACCCCCCCAACTCCCCCCTAATTAGCAAATTAACCCTCACAATCATTAATTAACCCCCCTAATTATCTAATTAACCCCTAAGTACCCCTAAATTAATTAAGTTTAATTACTTTCTGCATGCTGAAGGTGATTTTTCCCCCCCAAATCCCCCTCAACCCCCCCCAAATCCCCCTCAATTAACCAATTAACCCCTCCAATCATTAATTAACCCCCTAATTAATTAATTAGCCCCTAATTAGCCCCTAATTAATGACCTTTCCTTACCTTCTGCATGCTGAGGGTGATCTGTCCCCCCTGGAAGCCGCCGGAGCTGCCGGAGCCGTACGAGCCCGACGTCAACTGGGGGGACAATTGGGGACATTTGGGGACATTTTGGGGACATTTGGGGACATTTGGGGACATTTGGGGACATTTTGGGGACATTTGGGGACATTTGGGGACATTTGGGGACATTTTGGGACATTTGGGGACATTTGGGGACATTTGGGGACATTTGGGGACATTTTGGGGACATTTGGGGACATTTGGGGACATTTTGGGACATTTGGGGACATTTTGGGGACATTTTGGGGACATTTGGGGGACATTTTGGGACATTTTGGGGACATTTTGGGGACATTTGGGGACATTTTGGGGACATTTTGGGACATTTTGGGGACATTTTGGGGACATTTGGGGACATTTGGGGACATTTTGGGACATTTGGGGACATTTGGGGACATTTGGGGACATTTGGGGACATTTGGGGACATTTGGGGGACATTTTGGGGACATTTGGGGACATTTTGGGACATTTGGGGACATTTTGGGGACATTTTGGGGACATTTGGGGGACATTTTGGGACATTTTGGGGACATTTTGGGGACATTTGGGGACATTTTGGGGACATTTTGGGACATTTTGGGGACATTTTGGGGACATTTGGGGACATTTGGGGACATTTTGGGACATTTGGGGACATTTGGGGACATTTGGGGACATTTTGGGACATTTGGGGACATTTTGGGGACATTTTGGGGACATTTTGGGACATTTTGGGACATTTTGGGACATTTGGGGACATTTGGGGACATTTTGGGGACATTTGGGGACATTTGGGGACATTTTGGGACATTTGGGGACATTTTGGGGACATTTTGGGGACATTTGGGGGACATTTTGGGACATTTTGGGGACATTTTGGGGACATTTGGGGACATTTTGGGGACATTTTGGGACATTTTGGGGACATTTTGGGGACATTTGGGGACATTTGGGGACATTTTGGGACATTTTGGGACATTTTGGGGACATTTTGGGGACATTTGGGGGACATTTTGGGACATTTGGGGACATTTTGGGACATTTGGGGACATTTGGGGACATTTGGGGACATTTGGGGGACATTTTGGGGACATTTTGGGGACATTTTGGGGACATTTGGGGACATTTTGGGACATTTGGGGACATTTGGGGACATTTGGGGACATTTGGGGACATTTTGGGGACATTTGGGGACATTTGGGGACATTTTGGGACATTTGGGGACATTTTGGGACATTTGGGGACATTTTGGGGACATTTTGGGACATTTGGGGACATTTGGGGACATTTGGGGACATTTTGGGACATTTGGGGACATTTTGGGGACATTTTGGGACATTTTGGGGACATTTGGGGACATTTTGGGGACATTTGGGGACATTTTGGGGACATTTGGGGACATTTTGGGACATTTTTGGGACATTTTGGGACATTTTGGGGACATTTGGGGACATTTTTGGGACATTTTGGGGGTGTTGGGGACACTTTGGGGACATTTTGGGACACTTTGGGACACTTTGGGGACATTTTGGGGACATTTTGGGGACATTTGGGGACATTTTGGGACATTTGGGGACATTTTGGGGACACTTTGGGGACATTTGGGGACATTTTGGGGACATTTGGGGACATTTGGGGACATTTGGGGACATTTTGGGGACATTTTGGGACATTTGGGGACATTTGGGGACATTTGGGGACATTTTGGGGACATTTGGGGACATTTGGGGACATTTGGGGACATTTGGGGACATTTTGGGACATTTTGGGGACATTTTGGGACATTTTGGGGACATTTGGGGACATTTGGGGACATTTGGGGACATTTGGGGACATTTTGGGGACATTTGGGGACATTTGGGGACATTTTGGGACATTTTGGGGACATTTTGGGACATTTTGGGGACATTTGGGGACATTTGGGGACATTTGGGGACATTTTGGGGACATTTTGGGACATTTTGGGGACATTTGGGGACATTTTGGGACATTTTGGGGACATTTTGGGACATTTTGGGGACATTTGGGGACATTTGGGGACATTTGGGGGCATTTTGGGACATTTTGGGACATTTTGGGGACATTTTGGGGACATTTGGGGACATTTTGGGGACATTTTGGGGACATTTGGGGACATTTGGGGACATTTGGGGACATTTGGGGACATTTGGGGACATTTGGGGACATTTTGGGGACATTTTGGGACATTTTGGGGACATTTTGGGGACATTTGGGGACATTTGGGGACATTTGGGGACATTTTGGGACATTTTGGGGACACCTGGGGACATTTGGGACATTTTGGGGACACTTTGGGACATTTTGGGGACATTTGGGGACATTTGGGGACATTTTGGGACATTTGGGGACATTTGGGGACATTTTAGGGACATTTTGGGACATTTTGGGACATTTTGGGGACATTTTGGGGACATTTGGGGACATTTGGGGACATTTTGGGACAATTTGGGGACATTTGGGGACATTTGGGGACATTTGGGGGCATTTTGGGGACATTTTGGGGGCATTTTGGGGACATTTGGGGACATTTGGGGACATTTGGGGACATTTTGGGGACATTTGGGGACATTTGGGGGCATTTTGGGACATTTTGGGGACATTTGGGGACATTTTGGGGACATTTTGGGGACATTTTTGGGACATTTTGGGACATTTTGGGGACATTTTTGGGACATTTTGGGGACATTTGGGGACATTTTGGGGACATTTTGGGGACATTTAGGACAATTTGGGGACACTTTGGGGACATTTGGGGACATTTTGGGGACATTTGGGGACATTTGGGGGCATTTTGGGACATTTTGGGGACATTTTGGGGACATTTTGGGGACATTTGGGGACATTTGGGGACATTTTGGGGACATTTTTGGGACATTTTGGGGACATTTTGGGACATTTTGGGGACATTTTGGGGACATTTAGGACAATTTGGGGACACTTTGGGGACATTTGGGGACATTTTGGGGACATTTGGGGACATTTTGGGGGTTTTGGGGACATTTTGGGGACATTTTGGGGACATTTGGGGACATTTTGGGGACATTTGGGGACATTTTGGGGACATTTTGGGGACATTTGGGGACATTTTGGGGACATTTGGGGACATTTGGGGACATTTTGGGGACATTTGGGGACATTTTGGGGACATTTTGGGACATTTTGGGGACATTTGGGGACATTTGGGGACATTTTGGGGACATTTGGGGACATTTTGGGGACATTTTGGGGACATTTTGGGGACATTTTGGGGACATTTTGGGGACATTTGGGGACATTTGGGGACATTTTGGGGACATTTGGGGACATTTGGGGACATTTTGGGGACATTTTGGGGACATTTTGGGGGTTTTGGGGACACTTTGGGGGTTTTGGGGACATTTTGGGGGTGCCCAGGTGTGCCCAAGTAATGCCCAGGTGTGCCCAGGTGTGCCCAGGTGTGTGTTTGCTGTGCCCAGGTGTGCCCAGGTGTGCCCAGGTGTGTGTTTGGTGTGCCCAGGTGTGCCCAGGTGTGTGTTTGGTGTGTGTTTGGTGTGCCCAGGTGTGTGTTTGGCGTGCCCAGGTGTGTGTTTGGTGTGCCCAGGTGTGTGTTTGGTGTGCCCAGGTGTGCCCAGGTGTGTGTTTGCTGTGCCCAGGTGTGTGTTTGCTGTGCCCAGGTGTGTGTTTGCTGTGCCCAGGTGTGCCCAGGTGTGCCCAGGTGTGCCCAGGTGTGTGTTTGATGCCCCCAGGTGTGCCCAGGTGTGTGTTTGGTGTGCCCAGGTGTGCCCAGGTGTGTGTTTGATGCCCAGGATGATGCCCAGGTGCCCCCAGGTGTATGTAGATGCCCCCAGGTGTGTGTTTGGTGTGCCCAGGTGTGCCCAGGTGTGCCCAGGTGTGTGTTTGGTATCTCAGGTGTGCCCAGGTGTGTGTTTGCTGTGCCCAGGTGTGCCCAGGTGTGCCCAGGTGTGTGTTTGGTGTGCCCAGGTGTGCCCAGGTGTGCCCAGGTGTGCCCAGGTGTGTGTTTGGTGTGCCCAGGTGTGCCCAGGTGTGCCCAGGTGTGCCCAGGTGTGTGTTTGCTGTGCCCAGGTGTGCCCAGGTGTGTGTTTGGTGTGCCCAGGTGTGCCCAGGGGTGTGTTTGGTGTGCCCAGGTGTGTGTTTGGTGTGCCCAGGTGTGTGTTTGGTGTGCCCAGGTGTGTGTTTGGTGTGCCCAGGTGTGTGTTTGGTGTGCCCAGGGGTGCCCAGGTGTGTGTTTGGTGTGCCCAGGTGTGTGTTTGGTGTGCCCAGGTGTGTGTTTGCTGTGCCCAGGTGTGTGTTTGGTGTGCCCAGGTGTGCCCAGGTGTGTGTTTGGTGTGCCCAGGTGTGCCCAGGTGTGTGTTTGGTATCTCAGGTGCCCCCAGGTGCCCCCAGGTGTGTGTTTGATGCCCCCAGGTGCCCCCAGGTGTGCCCAGGTGTGTGTTTGATGCCCAGGTGTGCCCAGGATGATGCCCAGGTGCGTTACCTGCTCCAGAGCCTCCGCCAGGTGTGTGTTTGATGCCCCCAGGTGCCCCCAGGTGTGTGTTTGATGCCCAGGATGATGCCCAGGTTGATGCCCAGGTACGTTACCTGCTCCAGAGCCTCTGCCAGGTGCCGGTCCAGCCTCCCCTCCCTCTTCCTGAGCTTGGCACTGTCCCAGTGCAGCCCCTCCAGCGTGGTGCCCATCTCCAGCACCTTGGTCTCCGAGGATGTGGCCCTGTCCTGCAGCTCTGCCAGCTGGGACAGGTGAGGGAGACCTCCCAGTAACTCCCAGTAACTCCCAGTAACCCCCAGTGCCATCCCAGTATCATAAAATCCCCTCCCAGTAACTCCCAGTGCCATCTCCAGCACCTTGGTCTCCGAGGATGTGGCCCTGTCCTGGAGCTCTGCCAGCTGGCACAGGTGAGGGAGACCTCCCAGTAACTCCCAGTAACTCCCAGTAACTCCCAGTAACTCCCAGTAACCCCCAGTGCCATCCCAGTATCATAAAATCCCCTCCCAGTAACCCCCAGTGCCATCTCCAGCACCTTGGTCTCCGAGGATGTGGCCCTGTCCTGCAGCTCTGCCAGCTGGCACAGGGGAGAGAGACCTCCCAGTAACTCCCAGTAACTCCCAGTAACTCCCAGTAACTCCCAGTAACCCCCAGTGCCATCCCAGTATCATAAAATCCCCTCCCAGTCACTCCCAGTAACCCCCAGTGCCATCTCCAGCACCTTGGTCTCTGATGATGTGGCCCTGTCCTGCAGCTCTGCCAGCTGGCACAGGGGAGAGAGACCTCCCAGTAACTCCCAGTAACTCCCAGTAACCCCCAGTAACTCCCAGTAACTCCCAGTAACCCCCAGTGCCTTCCCAGTATCATAAAATCCCCTCCCAGTAACCCCCAGTGCCATCTCCAGCACCTTGGTCTCTGATGATGTCGCCCTGTCCTGCAGCTCTGCCAGCTGGCACAGGGGAGAGAGACCTCCCAGTAACTCCCAGTAACTCCCAGTGCCATCCCAGTAACCCCCAGTGCCATCCCAGTAACTCCCAGTAACCCAAAATCCCCTCCCAGTAACCCCCAGTGCCATCTCCAGCACCTTGGTCTCCGAGGATGTGGCCCTGTCCTGGAGCTCTGCCAGCTGGCACAGGGGAGAGAGACCTCCCAGTAACTCCCAGTAACTCCCAGTAACCCCCAGTAACCCCCAGTAACCCAAAATCCCCTCACAGTAACTCCCAGTCACTCCCAGTAACCCCCAGTGCCATCTCCAGCACCTTGGTCTCCGAGGATGTGGCCCTGTCCTGGAGCTCTGCCAGCTGGGACAGGGGAGAGAGACCTCCCAGTAACTCCCAGTAACTCCCAGTAACCCCCAGTGCCATCCCAGTAACTCCCAGTGCCATCCCAGTATCATAAAATCCCCTCCCAGTAACCCCCAGTGCCATCTCCAGCACCTTGGTCTCCGAGGATGTGGCCCTGTCCTGCAGCTCTGCCAGCTGGCACAGGGGAGAGAGACCTCCCAGTAACTCCCAGTAACTCCCAGTAACTCCCAGTAACCCCCAGTGCCATCCCAGTAACTCCCAGTAACCCAAAATCCCCTCCCAGTAACTCCCAGTCACTCCCAGTAACCCCCAGTGACACCCCCAGGGCCCTGTCCTGCAGCTCTGCCAGCTGGCACAGGGGAGAGAGACCTCCCAGTAACTCCCAGTAACTCCCAGTAACTCCCAGTAACTCCCAGTAACCCCCAGTGCCATCCCAGTAACTCCCAGTAACCCAAAATCCCCTCCCAGTAACTCCCAGTATCATAAAATCCCCTCCCAGTCACTCCCAGTCACTCCCAGTAACTCTTAGTGCCCTCCCAGTAACCCAAAATCCCCTCCCAGTAACTCCCAGTATCATAAAATCCCCTCCCAGTCACTCCCAGTAACTCCCAGTAACTCCCAGTGCCATCCCAGTAACTCCCAGTATCATAAAATCCCCTCCCAGCAACTCCCAGTAACTCCCAGTAACCCAAAATCCCCTCCCAGTAACTCCCAGTAACTCCCAGTATCATAAAATCCCCTCCCAGTAACTCCCAGTGACACCCCCAGGGCCCTGTCCTGCAGCTCTGCCAGCTGGGGGCAGGTGGGGACACCTCCCAGTAACTCCCAGTAACTCCCAGTAACTCTTAGTGCCATCCCAGTAACTCAAAATCTCCTCCCAGTAACTCCCAGTATCATAAAATCCCCTCCCAGTCACTCCCAGTAACCCCCAGTGCCATCCCAGTATCATAAAATCCCCTCCCAGTAACTCCCAGTCACTCCCAGTAACTCCCAGTAACCCAAAATCCCCTCCCAGTTCCCTCCCAGTCCCTCCCAGTTGCTCCCAGTATCATAAAATCCCCTCCCAGTAACTCCCAGTAACTCCCCAGTAACCCAAAATCACCTCCCAGTAACTCCCAGTGCCATCCCAGTAATTCCCAGTAACCCAAAATCCCCTCCCAGTTCCCTCCCAGTCCCTCCCAGTTGCTCCCAGTATCATAAAATCCCCTCCCAGTAACTCCCAGTATCAGAAAATCCCTTCCCAATAACTCCCAGTCACTCCCAGTCACTCCCAGTGCCATCCCAGTAACCCAAAATCCCCTCCCAGTGCCATAAAATCCCCTCCCAGTAACTCCCAGTAATTCCCAGTCACTCCTAGTCCCCTCCCAGTCCCTCCCAGTTCCCTCCCAGTTCCCCCAGTCCCTCCCAGTTCCCCCAGTACCTCCAGTGCCTCCCTCTGATGTTTCTCCAGCAGGGGCAGCGTCAGCTCCTGCAGCCGCCGGTGCTCCCGGAGCAGCTCCCGCAGCAAAACCCGGCCCTGCTCGCCCAGTTCCTCTGGAAAACAATCCCAAAATCAGCCCAAAATACCCCAAAATCCCCTCGGGGATCCCACAAAAAAAAAACTGAAAAAAAGGACCCCAAAAAGCCCCAAAATCACCCCAAAAAAGGGACCCCCCCCCCCCAAAACCCCAAAGATCCCGCAGCAAAACCCGGCCCTGCTCGGCCAGTTCCTCTGGAAAACAATCCCAAAATCAGCCCAAAATACCCCAAAATCCCCTCGGGGATCCCACAAAAAAATCCCGGAAAAAAAAGGACCCCAAAAAGCCCCAAAATCACCCCAAAAAAGGGAACCCCCCCCCCCAAAGATCCCAAAGATCCCGCAGCAAAACCCGGCCCTGCTCGCCCAGTTCCTCTGGAAAACAATCCCAAAATCAGCCCAAAATACCCCAAAATCCCCTCGGGGATCCCACAAAAAAAAAACTGAAAAAAAGGACCCCAAAAAGCCCCAAAATCACCCCAAAAAAGGGACCCCCCCCCAAAGATCCCAAAGATCCCGCAGCAAAACCCGGCCCTGCTCCCCCAGTTCCTCTGGAAAAGAGACCCCAAAATACCCCAAAATCACCCCAAAAACATCCCAAAATCACCCCAAAATACCCCAAAATCCCCTCTGGGATCCCACAAAAAAATCCCATAAAAAAAAGACCCCAAAAAGCCCCAAAATCACCCCAAAAAAGGGACCCCCCCCCCCAAATCCCACAGCAAAACCCGGCCCTGCTCCCCCAGTTCCTCTGGAAAAGAGACCCCAAAAAGCCCCAAAATACCCCAAAATCACCCCAAAATCACCCAAAAATAACCCAAAATACCCCCAAATCCCCTCTGAGATACCACAAAAAAATCCCCCAAAAAAAGGACCCCAAAAAGCCCCAAAATCACCCCAAAAAAGGGACACCCCCCCCAATCCCGCAGCAAAACCTGGCCCTGCTCCTCCAGTTCCTCTGCAAAAGAGACCCCAAAAAGCCCCAAAATACCCCAAAATCACCCCAAAATCACCCAAAAATAACCCAAAATATCCCAAAATCCCCTCTGAGATCCCACAAAAAAATCCCAAAAAAAAAGGACCCCAAAAAGCCCCAAAATCACCCCAAAAAAGGGCCCACCCCCCCCAAATCCCAAAGATCCCGCAGCAAAACCCGGCCCTGCTCCCCCAAATCCTCCTGAAAAGAGACCCCAAAATACCCCAAAATCACCCAAAATTAACCCTAAAAGACCCCAAAATCCCCTCTGAGATCCCACAAAAAAATCCCCCCAAAAAAAGGACCCCAAAAAGCCCCAAAATCACCCCAAAAAAGGGACCCCCCCTCCCAAATCCCAAACATCCTGCAGCAAAACCCGGCCCTGCTCGCCCAGTTCCTCTGGAAAAGAGACCCCAAAATCAGCCCAAAATACCCCAAAATCCCCTCGGAGATCCCACAAAAAAAAAAACTGAAAAAAAGGACCCCAAAAAGCCCCAAAATCACCCCAAAAAAGGGACATCCCCCCAAACCCCAAAGATCCCGCAGCAAAACCCGGCCCTGCTCCCCCAGTTCCTCTGGAAGAACAATCCCAAAATTAACCCAAAATACCCCAAAATCCCCTCTGGGATCCCACAAAAAAATCCCCCAAAAAAAGGACCCCAAAAAGCCCCAAAATCACCCCAAAAAAGGGACCCCCCCCCCCCCCCAAATCCCAAAGATCCCGCAGCAAAACCCGGCCCTGCTCCCCCAGTTCCTCTGCAAAAAATATCCCAAAATCAGCCCAAAATACCCCAAAATCCCCTCTGAGATCCCACAAAAAAATCCCCCAAAAAAAGGACCCCAAAAAGCCCCAAAATCACCCCAAAAAAGGGACCCCCCCCCCCAAAACCCCAAAGATCCCGCAGCAAAACCCGGCCCTGCTCGCCCAGTTCCTCTGGAAAACAATCCCAAAATCACCCCAAAATACCCCAAAATCCCCTCGGGGATCCCACAAAAAAAAACCCGAAAAAAAAGGACCCCAAAAAGCCCCAAAATCACCCCAAAAAAGGGACCCCCCCCCCCAAATCCCACAGCAAAACCCGGCCCTGCTCCTCCAGTTCCTCTGGAAAAGAGACCCCAAAATCAGCCCAAAATACCCCAAAATCACCCCAAAATCACCCAAAAATAACCCAAAATACCCCAAAATCCCCTCGGAGATCCCACAAAAAAATCCCGGAAAAAAAAGGACCCCAAAAAGCCCCAAAATCACCCCAAAAAAGGGACACCCCCCCACAAATCCCAAAGATCCCGCAGCAAAACCCGGCCCTGCTCGCCCAGTTCCTCTGGAAAAAATATCCCAAAATCAGCCCAAAATACCCCAAAATCCCCTCTGGGATCCCACAAAAAAATCCCAGAAAAAAGACCCCAAAAAGCCCCAAAATCACCCCAAAAAAGGGACCCCCCCCCCAAATCCCACAGCAAAACCCGGCCCTGCTCCCCCAGTTCCTCTGGAAAAGAGACCCCAAAATCACCCCAAAATACCCCAAAATCACCCCAAAATCACCCAAAAATAACCCAAAATACCCCCAAATCCCCTCGGAGATCCCACAAAAAAATCCCGGAAAAAAAAGGACCCCAAAAAGCCCCAAAATCACCCCAAAAAAGGGACACCCCCCCCCCCAAATCCCAAAGATCCCGCAGCAAAACCCGGCCCTGCTTGCCCAGTTCCTCTGGAAAACAATCCCAAAATCAGCCCAAAATACCCCAAAATCCCCTCTGGGATCCCACAAAAAAAAACTGAAAAAAAGGACCCCAAAAAGCCCCAAAATCACCCCAAAAAAGGGACCCCCCCCCCCAAAACCCCAAAGATCCTGCAGCAAAACCCGGCCCTGCTCGGCCAGTTCCTCTGGAAAACAATCCCAAAATCAGCCCAAAATACCCCAAAATCCCCTCGGGGATCCCACAAAAAAAAAACTGAAAAAAAGGACCCCAAAAAGCCTCAAAATCACCCCAAAAAAGGGACCCCCCCCCCCCAAAGATCCCAAAGATCCCGCAGCAAAACCCGGCCCTGCTCGCCCAGTTCCTCTGGAAAACAATCCCAAAATCACCCCAAAATACCCCAAAATCCCCTCGGGGATCCCACAAAAAAATCCCCCAAAAAAAGGACCCCAAAAAGCCCCAAAATCACCCCAAAAAAGGGAACCCCCCCCCCCAAAGATCCCAAAGATCCCGCAGCAAAACCCGGCCCTGCTCGCCCAGTTCCTCTGGAAAACAATCCCAAAATCAGCCCAAAATACCCCAAAATCCCCTCGGGGATCCCACAAAAAAAAAACTGAAAAAAAGGACCCCAAAAAGCCCCAAAATCACCCCAAAAAAGGGACCCCCCCCCCCCAAAGATCCCAAAGATCCCGCAGCAAAACCCGGCCCTGCTCGGCCAGTTCCTCTGGAAAACAATCCCAAAATCAGCCCAAAATACCCCAAAATCCCCTCGGGGATCCCACAAAAAAAAACTGAAAAAAAGGACCCCAAAAAGCCCCAAAATCACCCCAAAAAAGGGACCCCCCCCCAAAACCCCAAAGATCCTGCAGCAAAACCCGGCCCTGCTCCCCCAGTTCCTCTGGAAAAGAGACCCCAAAATCAGCCCAAAATACCCCAAAATCACCCCAAAATCACCCAAAAATAACCCAAAATCCCCTCTGAGATCCCAGAAAAAAAAACGAAAAAAAAAGACCCCAAAAAGCCCCAAAATCACCCCAAAAAAGGGACCCCCCCCCCCAAATCCCACAGCAAAACCCGGCCCTGCTCGCCCAGTTCCTCTGGAAAACAATCCCAAAATCAGCCCAAAATACCCCAAAATCCCCTCGGGGATCCCACAAAAAAAAACTGAAAAAAAGGACCCCAAAAAGCCCCAAAATCACCCCAAAAAAGGGACCCCCCCCCCCCAAAACCCCAAAGATCCCGCAGCAAAACCCGGCCCTGCTCGCCCAGTTCCTCTGGAAAACAATCCCAAAATCAGCCCAAAATACCCCAAAATCCCCTCGGGGATCCCACAAAAAAATCCCGGAAAAAAAAGGACCCCAAAAAGCCCCAAAATCACCCCAAAAAAGGGAACCCCCCCCCCCAAAACCCCAAAGATCCCGCAGCAAAACCCGGCCCTGCTCGCCCAGTTCCTCTGGAAAACAATCCCAAAATCAGCCCAAAATACCCCAAAATCCCCTCGGGGATCCCACAAAAAAATCCCCCAAAAAAAGGACCCCAAAAAGCCCCAAAATCACCCCAAAAAAGGGAACCCCCCCCCCCAAAGATCCCAAAGATCCCGCAGCAAAACCCGGCCCTGCTCGCCCAGTTCCTCTGGAAAACAATCCCAAAATCAGCCCAAAATACCCCAAAATCCCCTCGGGGATCCCACAAAAAAAAAACTGAAAAAAAGGACCCCAAAAAGCCCCAAAATCACCCCAAAAAAGGGAACCCCCCCCCCCAAAGATCCCAAAGATCCCGCAGCAAAACCCGGCCCTGCTCCCCCAGTTCCTCTGGAAAAGAGACCCCAAAATACCCCAAAATCACCCCAAAAACATCCCAAAATCACCCCAAAATACCCCAAAATCCCCTCTGGGATCCCACAAAAAAATCCCATAAAAAAAAGACCCCAAAAAGCCCCAAAATCACCCCAAAAAAGGGACCCCCCCCCCCAAATCCCACAGCAAAACCCGGCCCTGCTCCCCCAGTTCCTCTGGAAAAGAGACCCCAAAATACCCCAAAATCACCCCAAAAACATCCCAAAATTAACCCCAAAATACCCCAAAATCCCCTCGGGGATCCCACAAAAAAAAACTGAAAAAAAGGACCCCAAAAAGCCCCAAAATCACCCCAAAAAAGGGACCCCCCCCCCCAAAACCCCAAAGATCCTGCAGCAAAACCCGGCCCTGCTCGGCCAGTTCCTCTGGAAAACAATCCCAAAATCAGCCCAAAATACCCCAAAATCCCCTCGGGGATCCCACAAAAAAAAAACTGAAAAAAAGGACCCCAAAAAGCCTCAAAATCACCCCAAAAAAGGGACCCCCCCCCCCAAAACCCCAAAGATCCCGCAGCAAAACCCGGCCCTGCTCGGCCAGTTCCTCTGGAAAACAATCCCAAAATCAGCCCAAAATACCCCAAAATCCCCTCGGGGATCCCACAAAAAAATCCCGGAAAAAAAAGGACCCCAAAAAGCCCCAAAATCACCCCAAAAAAGGGAACCCCCCCCCCCAAAGATCCCAAAGATCCCGCAGCAAAACCCGGCCCTGCTCGCCCAGTTCCTCTGGAAAACAATCCCAAAATCAGCCCAAAATACCCCAAAATCCCCTCGGGGATCCCACAAAAAAAAAACTGAAAAAAAGGACCCCAAAAAGCCCCAAAATCACCCCAAAAAAGGGACCCCCCCCCAAAGATCCCAAAGATCCCGCAGCAAAACCCGGCCCTGCTCCCCCAGTTCCTCTGGAAAAGAGACCCCAAAATACCCCAAAATCACCCCAAAAACATCCCAAAATCACCCCAAAATACCCCAAAATCCCCTCTGGGATCCCACAAAAAAATCCCATAAAAAAAAGACCCCAAAAAGCCCCAAAATCACCCCAAAAAAGGGACCCCCCCCCCCAAATCCCACAGCAAAACCCGGCCCTGCTCCCCCAGTTCCTCTGGAAAAGAGACCCCAAAATACCCCAAAATCACCCCAAAAACATCCCAAAATTAACCCCAAAATACCCCAAAATCCCCTCGGGGATCCCACAAAAAAAAAACTGAAAAAAAGGACCCCAAAAAGCCCCAAAATCACCCCAAAAAAGGGACCCCCCCCCCCCCAAAGATCCCAAAGATCCCGCAGCAAAACCCGGCCCTGCTCGCCCAGTTCCTCTGGAAAACAATCCCAAAATCAGACAGAAATGCCCCAAAATCACCCAAAATTAACCCAAAATACCCCAAATCCCCTCTGAGATCCCACAAAAAAATCCCAGAAAAAAAAGACCCCAAAAAGCCCCAAAATCACCCCAAAAAAGGGACCCCCCCCCAAAGATCCCAAAGATCCCGCAGCAAAACCCGGCCCTGCTCCCCCAGTTCCTCTGCAAAAAATATCCCAAAATCACCCCAAAATACCCCAAAATCCCCTCTGGGATCCCACAAAAAAATCCCGGAAAAAAAAGGACCCCAAAAAGCCCCAAAATCACCCCAAAAAAGGGACCCCCCCCCCAAATCCCACAGCAAAACCCGGCCCTGCTCCCCCAGTTCCTCTGGAAAAGAGACTCCAAAATCACCCAAAAATACCCCAAAAACATGCCAAAATAACCCAAAATTAACCAAAAACATCCCAAAATCCCCTCTGAGATCCCACAAAAAAATCCCATAAAAAAAAGACCCCAAAAAGCCCCAAAATCACCCCAAAAAAGGGACCCCCCCCCCCAAATCCCACAGCAAAACCCGGCCCTGCTCCCACAATTCCTCTTCAAAAACAACCCCAAAATCAGCCGAAAATTAACCAAAAATCACCCAAAAAGACCCCAAAATGAGACAAAAACACCCCCAAATCCCCTCTGGGATCCCACAAAAAAATCCCCAAAAAAAAGGACCCCAAAAAGCCCCAAAATCACCCCAAAAAAGGGACCCTCCCCAATTAAAGAGACCCCAAATCTCACCTGGGACCCCCCAAATCATCCAAAAAAACCCCAAAATGAACCCCAAGACCCCCAAAATCAAACTCAGGACCCCCAAAATCTACCTGGGACCCCCAAAATCAGCCAAAAATACCCCAAAATGAACCCCAAGACCCCCAAAATCAACCCCAAGACCCCCAAAATCTCACCTGGGACCCCCAAAATCCCCCCAAAATCCCACCAAATCCCCCCCCAGGTCTGTCAATGATCCCAGGTGTGTGTAAATTGCCCCTCAGGTGTGTAAATCATCCCCCCCAGGAGTGTAAATTGCCCCCCAGGTGTGTGTAAATTGCCCCCTAGGTGTGTAAATTGGCCCTCAGGTGTGTAAATTGCCCCCCAGGTGTGTAAATTGCCCCTCAGGTGTGTAAATTGCCCCTCAGGTGTGTGTAAATTGCCCCCCAGGTGTGTGTCAATGATCCCAGGTGTGTGTCAATGATCCCAGGTGTGTGTCAATGCCCCCAGGTGTGTGTCAATGATCCCAGGTGTGTGTCAATGATCCCAGGTGTGTGTCAATGATCCCAGGTGTGTGTCAATGATCCCAGGTGTGTGTCAATGATCCCAGGTGTGTGTCAATGATCCCAGGTGTGTGTCAATGATCCCAGGTGTGTGTCAATGATCCCAGGTGTGTGTCAATGCCCCCAGGTGTGTGTCAATGCCCCCAGGTGTGTGTCAATGATCCCAGGTGTGTGTCAATGATCCCAGGTGTGTGTCAATGATCCCAGGTGTGTGTCAATGATCCCAGGTGTGTGTCAATGATCCCAGGTGTGTGTCAATGCCCCCAGGTGTGTGTCAATGATCCCAGGTGTGTGTCAATGATCCCAGGTGTGTGTCAATGATCCCAGGTGTGTGTCAATGATCCCAGGTGTGTGTCAATGATCCCAGGTGTGTGTCAATGATCCCAGGTGTGTGTCAATGATCCCAGGTGTGTGTCAATGATCCCAGGTGTGTGTCAATGATCCCAGGTGTGTGTCAATGATCCCAGGTGTGTGTCAATGCCCCCAGGTGTGTGTCAATGATCCCAGGTGTGTGTCAATGCCCCCAGGTGTGTGTCAATGATCCCAGGTGTGTGTCAATGATCCCAGGTGTGTGTCAATGATCCCAGGTGTGTGTCAATGCCCCCAGGTGTGTGTCAATGCCCCCAGGTGTGTGTCAATGCCCCCAGGTGTGTGTCAATGCCCCCAGGTGTGTGTCAATGCCCCCAGGTGTGTGTCAATGATCCCAGGTGTGTGTCAATGATCCCAGGTGTGTGTCAATGATCCCAGGTGTGTGTCAATGCCCCCAGGTGTGTGTCAATGCCCCCAGGTGTGTGTCAATGATCCCAGGTGTGTGTCAATGATCCCAGGTGTGTGTCAATGATCCCAGGTGTGTGTCAATGATCCCAGGTGTGTGTCAATGATCCCAGGTGTGTGTCAATGATCCCAGGTGTGTGTCAATGCCCCCAGGTGTGTGTCAATGATCCCAGGTGTGTGTCAATGATCCCAGGTGTGTGTCAATGCCCCCAGGTGTGTGTCAATGATCCCAGGTGTGTGTCAATGATCCCAGGTGTGTGTCAATGATCCCAGGTGTGTGTCAATGCCCCCAGGTGTGTGTCAATGCCCCCAGGTGTGGTCAATGATCCCAGGTGTGTGTCAATGATCCCAGGTGTGTGTCAATGATCCCAGGTGTGTGTCAATGCCCCCAGGTGTGTGTCAATGATCCCAGGTGTGTGTCAATGATCCCAGGTGTGTGTCAATGATCCCAGGTGTGTGTCAATGATCCCAGGTGTGTGTCAATGCCCCCAGGTGTGTGTCAATGATCCCAGGTGTGTGTCAATGATCCCAGGTGTGTGTCAATGATCCCAGGTGTGTGTCAATGATCCCAGGTGTGTGTCAATGATCCCAGGTGTGTGTCAATGATCCCAGGTGTGTGTCAATGATCCCAGGTGTGTGTCAATGATCCCAGGTGTGTGTCAATGATCCCAGGTGTGTGTCAATGCCCCCAGGTGTGTGTCAATGCCCCCAGGTGTGTGTCAATGATCCCAGGTGTGTGTCAATGATCCCAGGTGTGTGTCAATGCCCCCAGGTGTGTGTCAATGATCCCAGGTGTGTGTCAATGATCCCAGGTGTGTGTCAATGATCCCAGGTGTGTGTCAATGCCCCCAGGTGTGTGTCAATGATCCCAGGTGTGTGTCAATGATCCCAGGTGTGTGTCAATGATCCCAGGTGCGTGTCAATGATCCCAGGTGTGTGTCAATGATCCCAGGTGTGTGTCAATGATCCCAGGTGTGTGTCAATGCCCCCAGGTGTGTGTCAATGATCCCAGGTGTGTGTCAATGATCCCAGGTGTGTGTCAATGCCCCCAGGTGTGTGTCAATGATCCCAGGTGTGTGTCAATGATCTCAGGTGTGTGTCAATGATCCCAGGTGTGTGTCAATGATCCCAGGTGTGTGTCAATGATCCCAGGTGTGTGTCAATGATCCCAGGTGTGTGTCAATGATCCCAGGTGTGTGTCAATGATCCCAGGTGTGTGTCAATGATCCCAGGTGTGTGTCAATGATCCCAGGTGTGTGTCAATGATCCCAGGTGTGTGTCAATGCCCCCAGGTGTGTGTAAATTGCCCCCCAGGTGTGTGTCAATGATCCCAGGTGTGTGTCAATGCCCCCAGGTGTGTGTCAATGCCCCCAGGTGTGTGTCAATGCCCCCAGGTGTGTGTCAATGATCCCAGGTGTGTGTCAATGATCCCAGGTGTGTGTCAATGATCCCAGGTGTGTGTCAATGCCCCCAGGTGTGTGTCAATGCCCCCAGGTGTGTGTCAATGCCCCCAGGTGTGTGTCAATGATCCCAGGTGTGTGTCAATGATCCCAGGTGTGTGTCAATGATCCCAGGTGTGTGTCAATGATCCCAGGTGTGTGTCAATGATCCCAGGTGTGTGTCAATGCCCCCAGGTGTGTGTCAATGATCCCAGGTGTGTGTCAATGATCCCAGGTGTGTGTCAATGATCCCAGGTGTGTGTCAATGCCCCCAGGTGTGTGTCAATGATCCCAGGTGTGTGTCAATGATCCCAGGTGTGTGTCAATGATCCCAGGTGTGTGTCAATGATCCCAGGTGTGTGTCAATGCCCCCAGGTGTGTGTCAATGATCCCAGGTGTGTGTCAATGCCCCCAGGTGTGTGTCAATGATCCCAGGTGTGTGTCAATGCCCCCAGGTGTGTGTCAATGCCCCCAGGTGTGTGTCAATGATCCCAGGTGTGTGTCAATGATCCCAGGTGTGTGTCAATGATCCCAGGTGTGTGTCAATGCCCCCAGGTGTGTGTCAATGCCCCCAGGTGTGTGTCAATGCCCCCAGGTGTGTGTCAATGATCCCAGGTGTGTGTCAATGCCCCCAGGTGTGTGTCAATGATCCCAGGTGTGTGTCAATGATCCCAGGTGTGTGTCAATGATCCCAGGTGTGTGTCAATGATCCCAGGTGTGTGTCAATGCCCCCAGGTGTGTGTCAATGATCCCAGGTGTGTGTCAATGATCCCAGGTGTGTGTCAATGATCCCAGGTGTGTGTCAATGCCCCCAGGTGTGTGTCAATGATCCCAGGTGTGTGTCAATGCCCCCAGGTGTGTGTCAATGATCCCAGGTGTGTGTCAATGATCCCAGGTGTGTGTCAATGATCTCAGGTGTGTGTCAATGATCCCAGGTGTGTGTCAATGATCCCAGGTGTGTGTCAATGATCCCAGGTGTGTGTCAATGCCCCCAGGTGTGTGTCAATGCCCCCAGGTGTGTGTCAATGATCCCAGGTGTGTGTCAATGATCCCAGGTGTGTGTCAATGATCCCAGGTGTGTGTCAATGATCCCAGGTGTGTGTCAATGCCCCCAGGTGTGTGTCAATGCCCCCAGGTGTGTGTCAATGATCCCAGGTGTGTGTCAATGATCCCAGGTGTGTGTCAATGATCCCAGGTGTGTGTCAATGCCCCCAGGTGTGTGTCAATGATCCCAGGTGTGTGTCAATGATCCCAGGTGTGTGTCAATGCCCCCAGGTGTGTGTCAATGATCCCAGGTGTGTGTCAATGATCCCAGGTGTGTGTCAATGCCCCCAGGTGTGTGTCAATGCCCCCAGGTGTGTGTCAATGCCCCCAGGTGTGTGTCAATGCCCCCAGGTGTGTGTCAATGCCCCCAGGTGTGTGTCAATGCCCCCAGGTGTGTGTCAATGATCCCAGGTGTGTGTCAATGCCCCCAGGTGTGTGTCAATGATCCCAGGTGTGTGTCAATGCCCCCAGGTGTGTGTCAATGATCCCAGGTGTGTGTCAATGCCCCCAGGTGTGTGTCAATGATCCCAGGTGTGTGTCAATGATCCCAGGTGTGTGTCAATGATCCCAGGTGTGTGTCAATGATCCCAGGTGTGTGTCAATGCCCCCAGGTGTGTGTCAATGATCCCAGGTGTGTGTCAATGATCCCAGGTGTGTGTCAATGCCCCCAGGTGTGTGTCAATGCCCCCAGGTGTGTGTCAATGATCCCAGGTGTGTGTCAATGATCCCAGGTGTGTGTCAATGCCCCCAGGTGTGTGTCAATGATCCCAGGTGTGTGTCAATGATCCCAGGTGTGTGTCAATGATCCCAGGTGTGTGTCAATGATCCCAGGTGTGTGTCAATGCCCCCAGGTGTGTGTCAATGATCCCAGGTGTGTGTCAATGATCCCAGGTGTGTGTCAATGCCCCCAGGTGTGTGTCAATGCCCCCAGGTGTGTGTCAATGATCCCAGGTGTGTGTCAATGATCCCAGGTGTGTGTCAATGACTCCAGGTGTGTGTCAATGATCCCAGGTGTGTGTCAATGATCCCAGGTGTGTGTCAATGATCCCAGGTGTGTGTCAATGATCCCAGGTGTGTGTCAATGATCCCAGGTGTGTGTCAATGATCCCAGGTGTGTGTCAATGCCCCCAGGTGTGTGTCAATGCCCCCAGGTGTGTGTCAATGATCCCAGGTGTGTGTCAATGCCCCCAGGTGTGTGTCAATGATCCCAGGTGTGTGTCAATGCCCCCAGGTGTGTGTCAATGATCCCAGGTGTGTGTCAATGATCCCAGGTGTGTGTCAATGATCCCAGGTGTGTGTCAATGCCCCCAGGTGTGTGTCAATGATCCCAGGTGTGTGTCAATGATCCCAGGTGTGTGTCAATGCCCCCAGGTGTGTGTCAATGCCCCCAGGTGTGTGTCAATGATCCCAGGTGTGTGTCAATGCCCCCAGGTGTGTGTCAATGCCCCCAGGTGTGTGTCAATGATCCCAGGTGTGTGTCAATGATCCCAGGTGTGTGTCAATGATCCCAGGTGTGTGTCAATGATCCCAGGTGTGTGTCAATGCCCCCAGGTGTGTGTCAATGATCCCAGGTGTGTGTCAATGATCCCAGGTGTGTGTCAATGATCCCAGGTGTGTGTCAATGATCCCAGGTGTGTGTCAGTGATCCCAGGTGTGTGTCAATGATCCCAGGTGTGTGTCAATGATCCCAGGTGTGTGTCAATGATCCCAGGTGTGTGTCAATGCCCCCAGGTGTGTGTCAATGATCCCAGGTGTGTGTCAATGCCCCCAGGTGTGTGTCAATGATCCCAGGTGTGTGTCAATGCCCCCAGGTGTGTGTCAATGATCCCAGGTGTGTGTCAATGATCTCAGGTGTGTGTCAATGCCCCCAGGTGTGTGTCAATGATCCCAGGTGTGTGTCAATGCCCCCAGGTGTGTGTCAATGATCCCAGGTGTGTGTCAATGATCCCAGGTGTGTGTCAATGCCCCCAGGTGTGTGTCAATGCCCCCAGGTGTGTGTCAATGATCCCAGGTGTGTGTCAATGATCCCAGGTGTGTGTCAATGATCCCAGGTGTGTGTCAATGATCCCAGGTGTGTGTCAATGCCCCCAGGTGTGTGTCAATGCTCCCAGGTGTGTGTCAATGATCCCAGGTGTGTGTCAATGATCCCAGGTGTGTGTCAATGCCCCCAGGTGTGTGTCAATGATCCCAGGTGTGTGTCAATGATCCCAGGTGTGTGTCAATGCCCCCAGGTGTGTGTCAATGCCCCCAGGTGTGTGTCAATGATCCCAGGTGTGTGTCAATGATCCCAGGTGTGTGTCAATGATCCCAGGTGTGTGTCAATGATCCCAGGTGTGTGTCAATGCTCCCAGGTGTGTGTCAATGATCCCAGGTGTGTGTCAATGATCCCAGGTGTGTGTCAATGATCCCAGGTGTGTGTCAATGCCCCCAGGTGTGTGTCAATGATCCCAGGTGTGTGTCAATGCCCCCAGGTGTGTGTCAATGCCCCCAGGTGTGTGTCAATGATCCCAGGTGTGTGTCAATGCCCCCAGGTGTGTGTCAATGCCCCCAGGTGTGTGTCAATGCCCCCAGGTGTGTGTCAATGATCCCAGGTGTGTGTCAATGCCCCCAGGTGTGTGTCAATGATCCCAGGTGTGTGTCAATGATCCCAGGTGTGTGTCAATGATCCCAGGTGTGTGTCAATGATCCCAGGTGTGTGTCAATGATCCCAGGTGTGTGTCAATGATCCCAGGTGTGTGTCAATGATCCCAGGTGTGTGTCAATGCCCCCAGGTGTGTGTCAATGATCCCAGGTGTGTGTCAATGCCCCCAGGTGTGTGTCAATGATCCCAGGTGTGTGTCAATGATCTCAGGTGTGTGTCAATGATCCCAGGTGTGTGTCAATGCCCCCAGGTGTGTGTCAATGCCCCCAGGTGTGTGTCAATGATCCCAGGTGTGTGTCAATGATCCCAGGTGTGTGTCAATGATCCCAGGTGTGTGTCAATGCCCCCAGGTGTGTGTCAATGCCCCCAGGTGTGTGTCAATGATCCCAGGTGTGTGTCAATGATCCCAGGTGTGTGTCAATGCCCCCAGGTGTGTGTCAATGATCCCAGGTGTGTGTCAATGATCCCAGGTGTGTGTCAATGATCCCAGGTGTGTGTCAATGCCCCCAGGTGTGTGTCAATGATCCCAGGTGTGTGTCAATGATCTCAGGTGTGTGTCAATGATCCCAGGTGTGTGTCAATGCCCCCAGGTGTGTGTCAATGCCCCCAGGTGTGTGTCAATGATCCCAGGTGTGTGTCAATGATCCCAGGTGTGTGTCAATGATCCCAGGTGTGTGTCAATGATCCCAGGTGTGTGTCAATGCCCCCAGGTGTGTGTCAATGATCCCAGGTGTGTGTCAATGCCCCCAGGTGTGTGTCAATGCCCCCAGGTGTGTGTCAATGATCCCAGGTGTGTGTCAATGATCCCAGGTGTGTGTCAATGATCCCAGGTGTCTGTCAATGATCCCAGGTGTGTGTCAATGATCCCAGGTGTGTGTCAATGATCCCAGGTGTGTGTCAATGCCCCCAGGTGTGTGTCAATGCCCCCAGGTGTGTGTCAATGCCCCCAGGTGTGTGTCAATGATCCCAGGTGTGTGTCAATGATCCCAGGTGTGTGTCAATGCCCCCAGGTGTGTGTCAATGATCCCAGGTGTGTGTCAATGATCCCAGGTGTGTGTCAATGCCCCCAGGTGTGTGTCAATGATCCCAGGTGTGTGTCAATGATCCCAGGTGTGTGTCAATGATCCCAGGTGTGTGTCAATGATCCCAGGTGTGTGTCAATGCCCCCAGGTGTGTGTCAATGATCCCAGGTGTGTGTCAATGATCCCAGGTGTGTGTCAATGCCCCCAGGTGTGTGTCAATGCCCCCAGGTGTGTGTCAATGATCCCAGGTGTGTGTCAATGATCCCAGGTGTGTGTCAATGCCCCCAGGTGTGTGTCAATGATCCCAGGTGTGTGTCAGTGATCCCAGGTGTGTGTCAATGATCCCAGGTGTGTGTCAATGATCCCAGGTGTGTGTCAATGCCCCCAGGTGTGTGTCAATGCCCCCAGGTGTGTGTCAATGATCCCAGGTGTGTGTCAATGATCCCAGGTGTGTGTCAATGATCCCAGGTGTGTGTCAATGCCCCCAGGTGTGTGTCAATGCCCCCAGGTGTGTGTCAATGATCCCAGGTGTGTGTCAATGATCCCAGGTGTGTGTCAATGCCCCCAGGTGTGTGTCAATGATCCCAGGTGTGTGTCAATGATCCCAGGTGTGTGTCAATGATCCCAGGTGTGTGTCAATGCCCCCAGGTGTGTGTCAATGATCCCAGGTGTGTGTCAATGATCCCAGGTGTGTGTCAATGATCCCAGGTGTGTGTCAATGCCCCCAGGTGTCTGTCAATGATCCCAGGTGTGTGTCAATGATCCCAGGTGTGTGTCAATGATCCCAGGTGTGTGTCAATGATCCCAGGTGTGTGTCAATGCCCCCAGGTGTGTGTCAATGATCCCAGGTGTGTGTCAATGATCCCAGGTGTGTGTCAATGCCCCCAGGTGTGTGTCAATGATCCCAGGTGTGTGTCAATGCCCCCAGGTGTGTGTCAATGATCCCAGGTGTGTGTCAATGATCCCAGGTGTGTGTCAATGCCCCCAGGTGTGTGTCAATGATCCCAGGTGTGTGTCAATGATCCCAGGTGTGTGTCAATGCCCCCAGGTGTGTGTCAATGATCCCAGGTGTGTGTCAATGATCCCAGGTGTGTGTCAATGATCCCAGGTGTGTGTCAATGATCCCAGGTGTGTGTCAATGATCCCAGCTGTGTGTCAATGCCCCCAGGTGTGTGTCAATGATCCCAGGTGTGTGTCAATGATCCCAGGTGTGTGTCAATGCCCCCAGGTGTGTGTCAATGATCCCAGGTGTGTGTCAATGCCCCCAGGTGTGTGTCAATGATCCCAGGTGTGTGTCAATGATCCCAGGTGTGTGTCAATGATCCCAGGTGTGTGTCAATGATCCCAGGTGTGTGTCAATGCCCCCAGGTGTGTGTCAATGATCCCAGGTGTGTGTCAATGATCCCAGGTGTGTGTCAATGATCCCAGGTGTGTGTCAATGATCCCAGGTGTGTGTCAATGATCCCAGGTGTGTGTCAATGATCCCAGGTGTGTGTCAATGATCCCAGGTGTGTGTCAATGCCCCCAGGTGTGTGTCAATGATCTCAGGTGTGTGTCAATGATCCCAGGTGTGTGTCAATGCCCCCAGGTGTGTGTCAATGATCCCAGGTGTGTGTCAATGATCCCAGGTGTGTGTCAATGATCCCAGGTGTGTGTCAATGCCCCCAGGTGTGTGTCAATGATCCCAGGTGTGTGTCAATGATCCCAGGTGTGTGTCAATGCCCCCAGGTGTGTGTCAATGATCCCAGGTGTGTGTCAATGCCCCCAGGTGTGTGTCAATGATCCCAGGTGTGTGTCAATGCCCCCAGGTGTGTGTCAATGATCCCAGGTGTGTGTCAATGATCCCAGGTGTGTGTCAATGCCCCCAGGTGTGTGTCAATGATCCCAGGTGTGTGTCAATGCCCCCAGGTGTGTGTCAATGATCCCAGGTGTGTGTCAATGATCCCAGGTGTGTGTCAATGATCCCAGGTGTGTGTCAATGCCCCCAGGTGTGTGTCAATGCCCCCAGGTGTGTGTCAATGATCCCAGGTGTGTGTCAATGCCCCCAGGTGTGTGTCAATGATCCCAGGTGTGTGTCAATGATCCCAGGTGTGTGTCAATGCCCCCAGGTGTGTGTCAATGCCCCCAGGTGTGTGTCAATGCCCCCAGGTGTGTGTCAATGATCCCAGGTGTGTGTCAATGCCCCCAGGTGTGTGTCAATGCCCCCAGGTGTGTGTCAATGATCCCAGGTGTGTGTCAATGATCCCAGGTGTGTGTCAATGCCCCCAGGTGTGTGTCAATGCCCCCAGGTGTGTGTCAATGATCCCAGGTGTGTGTCAATGATCCCAGGTGTGTGTCAATGATCCCAGGTGTGTGTCAATGCCCCCAGGTGTGTGTCAATGATCCCAGGTGTGTGTCAATGATCCCAGGTGTGTGTCAATGATCCCAGGTGTGTGTCAATGATCCCAGGTGTGTGTCAATGCCCCCAGGTGTGTGTCAATGCCCCCAGGTGTGTGTCAATGATCCCAGGTGTGTGTCAATGATCCCAGGTGTGTGTCAATGATCCCAGGTGTGTGTCAATGATCTCAGGTGTGTAAATTGTCACTCACGCCGTGCCCCCAGGTGTCCCCCCAGGTGATGGATCCTCCTCAGGAGCCTCCCCAGGTGCTCCCCCAGCTGAGCCACGGCCTGGGGGGCGAAGGCCAAGCGGGGAGGGGGGGGAGGGGCGTCCTCGGGACCCCCCCCTGCTGCCCAGGGCTCTGTAATTATAAATAATTAACACTAATTAATTAGGGGAAGGTTAATTTTAAAGGGGGCGTTGTTAAGGTGGTGTTAATTGTCAAAATCGCATTAAAATTAGGTGTAAATTGCACCAAAATCCCCCTAAAATTGACCCTCAAATGATTCCCCCAAATCCCACCCAAAATCCCCCAAAATTTCACCCCAAATCCCCCCCAAAATTGACCCTCAAAGGACCCCCCAAATCCCACCCATGACCCCCAAAAATCCCCTCAAAATCAACCCCCAAAGGACCCCCAAAATCCCCCCCAAAATCAACCCCCAAAGGACCCCCCAAAATCCCACCCAGGAACCCCCAAAATCCCCCAAAATTTACCCCCAAATCCCACCCAGGACTCCCCCAAATCCCCCCCCAAATCAACCCCCAAAGAACCCCCAAAATTCCACCCAGGACCCCCCAAATCCCCCCCAAAATCAACCCCCAAAGAACCCCCAAAATTCCACCCAGGACCCCCCAAATCCCCCCCAAAATCAACCCCCAAAGGACCTCCCAAAATCCCCCCCAGGACCCCCCAAAATCCCCCAAAAGACCCCCCCCAAATCCCACCCAGGACCCCCCAAATCCCCCCTAAAATCAACCCCCAAAGGACCCCCCAAATCCCCTCAAAATTTCCCCCAAATCCCCCCCAGGACCCCCCAAATCCCTCCCAAAATCAACCCCCAAAATAACCCCCCAAATCCCATCCAGGACCCCCAAATCCTCCCCAAAATCAACCCCCAAAGGACCTCCCAAATCCCCCCCAGGACCCCCCAAATCCCTCCCAAAATCAACCCCCAAAGGACCTCCCAAATCCCCCATAATCCCCCAAAAATCCCCCAAAATTTCCCCCCAAAATCCCCCCCAGAACCCCCCAAATCCCCCCAAAATCCCACCCAGAACCCCCCAAATCCCCCCAAAATCCCCCCAAATCCCCCCCAAATCCCCCTCAAACCCCCCCCAATCCCCCTCAACCCCCCCAAATCCCTCCCCCCAATCCCCCCCAAACCTCCTCAACCCCCCCCAAACCCCCCAAATCCCCCCTCAATCCCCCCCAAATCCCCCCCAAATCCCCCTCAACCCCCCCCAAATCCCCCCAAATCCCCCCTCAATCCCCCCCAAATCCCCCCCAAATCCCCCCAAATCCCCCCCAAACCCCCCCCAAATCCCCCCCAAACCCCCCCAAATCCCCCTAAACCCCCCCAAATCCCCCCCAAACCCCCCCAAATCCCCCCCAAATCCCCCCCAAATTCTCCTCCCCCACTCACCCCTGCGGTCTCCGCCCTCTCCGTCCCCGGGTGGGGGAGGGGGTGGTGGGGGGAGGGGCGGTGGGGGGGGTTGGGCTGCCCCTCCCCCCGCCGGTGGGGGCTCGGGGGGGTCCCCGGGGGGTCCCGGGGGGGCCCCTCCCCCCTCCCCTCCCCCCTCGCAGCGTCGAAGCAGGGACTGAACCTCCACGTCCAACTGGGGGGGAGGGGCAAAAAAAAACAAAGGGGAGGGGTCAGGGGGGTCCCAAAACCCCCCAAATTTCCTCAAAACAACCCGAAATTCATCTGCAAAATCCTCCCGAATTTCCACCCCAAAACACCCCCAAAATCGCCCCAAATTTCCTCAAAATACCCCTCAAATTCATCTCCAAAATCCTCCCCGAATTTCCACCCCAAAACACCCCAAAATCGCCCCAAATTTCCTCAAAACATCCCCCAAATTCATCTCTAAAATCCTCCCCAAATTTCCACCCTAAAACATTCCCAAAATCGCCCCAAATTTCCTCAAAAAGTCCCCTCAAAAACCTCCCCAAAATTCCTCATAAAATACCCCAAATTCCTCCCCAAAATCCCACCCCAAAACCCCCCCAAAATCCCCCCAATTTTCCTCCAAAATCCCCTCAAATTTTCTCCTAAACCCCCCAAATTTCCTTCCAAAACCCCCCCAAAAATGTCCCAAATTTCCTCCCCAAACCATCCCAAAAAACAACCCCAAAAGGACCCCAAAAATCTGAGGGGTTGGGGGGGGTCCCCAAAACCCTCCTGGGGGGGAGGGGGGGGTCCCAAACCCCCCCCCCCCCCCAAAAAAAAAACCCAAATTCCCTCAAAAATCTCCCCCAAAACGACCCCCAAAAAGATCCCAAAAATGTGGGAGGGTCCCCAAAAGGCCCTTTTTTGGTGTGCCCAGGTGTGCCCAGGTGTGCCCAGGTGTGCCCAGGTGTGTGTTTGGTGTGCCCAGGTGTGTGTTTGGTGTGCCCAGGTGTGTGTTTGGTGTGCCCAGGTGTGCCCAGGTGTGCCCAGGTGTGTGTTTGGTGTGCCCAGGTGTGCCCAGGTGTGCCCAGGTGTGTGTTTGGTGTGCCCAGGTGTGCCCAGGTGTGCCCAGGTGTGCCCAGGTGTGTGTTTGGTGTGCCCAGGTGTGCCCAGGTGTGCCCAGGTGTGTGTTTGGTGTGCCCAGGTGTGCCCAGGTGTGTGTTTGCTGTGCCCAGGTGTGCCCAGGTGTGCCCAGGTGTGTGTTTGCTGTGCCCAGGTGTGTGTTTGGTATCTCAGGTGTGCCCAGGTGTGCCCAGGTGTGTGTTTGATGCCCCCAGGTGTGCCCAGGTGAGTGTTTGGTATCTCAGGTGTGCCCAGGTGTGTGTTTGGTGCCTCACCTGTGCCCAGTACCTGTTGACCAGGTGCAGGGTGGCATCGTCCGTGGCCTGGGCTGTGTTTGCTGTGCCCAGGTGTGCCCAGGTGTGCCCAGGTGTGTGTTTGGTGCCCCCAGGTGCCCCCAGGTGTGTGTTTGGTGCCCCCAGGTGCCTCACCTGTGCCCAGTACCTGTTGACCAGGTGCAGGGTGGCATCGTCCGTGGCCTGGGCTGTGTTTGCTGTGCCCAGGTGTATCTCAGGTGTGCCCAGGTGCCCCCAGGTGTGTGTTTGGTGCCTCACCTGTGCCCAGTACCTGTTGACCAGGTGCAGGGTGGCATCGTCCGTGGCCTGGGCTGTGTTTGCTGTGCCCAGGTGTATCTCAGGTGTGCCCAGGTGTGCCCAGGTGTATCTCAGGTGTGCCCAGGTGTGCCCAGGTGCCCCCAGGTGCCCCCAGGTGTGTGTTTGATGCCCCCAGGTGCCTCACCTGTGCCCAGTACCTGTTGACCAGGTGCAGGGTGGCATCGTCCGTGGCCTGGCGCTTCTCCAGTTTCTCGATGCGCTCTCGCAGCTCGTCCTCGCACGCCTGGCGCTGCTCCAGCCGCTCCAGCAGCTTCTTGTTCCGGAACTGCAGCACCTTCACGTCCATCTCCTCCTGCACAGGTGACACCACGGACAGGTGACACCCAGGATGGGGCAGGGACATCACATTTGGGGTAAAAAGGGGGGATTTGGGGTAAAAAGATGTGTTTCGGTGTCCCCAGGTGTGTTTGGTGTCCCCAGGTGTGTCCCAGGTGTGTTTTGGTGTCCCCAGGTGTGTTTGGTGTCCCCAGGTGTGTTTGGTGTCCCCAGGTGTGTCCCAGGTGTGTTTTGGTGTCCCAGGTGTGTTTTGGTGTCCCCAGGTGTGTTTTGGTGTCCCCAGGTGTGTCCCAGGTGTGTTTTGTGTCGCCAGGTGTGTTTTGGTGTCCCCAGGTGTGTTTTGGTGTCCCCAGGTGTGTTTGGTGTCCCCAGGTGTGTTTGGTGTCCCCAGGTGTGTCCCCAGGTGTGTTTGGTGTCCCCAGGTGTGTTTGGTGTCCCCAGGTGTGTTTTGGGGTCCCCAGGTGTGTTTGGTGTCCCAGGTGTGTTTGGTGTCCCCAGGTGTGTTTGGTGTCCCAGGTGTGTTTTGGTGTCCCCAGGTGTGTTTTGGTGTCCCCAGGTGTGTTTTGGTGTCCCCAGGTGTGTTTGGTGTCCCCAGGTGTGTTTTGGTGTCCCCAGGTGTGTTTTGGTGTCCCCAGGTGTGTTTGGTGTCCCAGGTGTGTTTTGGTGTCCCCAAGGTGTCCCCAGGTGTGTTTTGGTGTCCCCAGGTGTGTTTTGGTGTCCCCAGGTGTGTCCCAGGTGTGTTTGGTGTCCCCAGGTGTGTTTGGTGTCCCCAGGTGTGTTTTGGTGTCCCCAGGTGTGTTTGGTGTCCCCAGGTGTGTTTGGTGTCCCCAGGTGTGTTTTGGTGTCCCCAGGTGTGTTTGGTGTCCCAGGTGTGTTTTGGTGTCCCCAGGTGTGTTTTGGTGTCCCCAGGTGTGTTTGGTGTCCCCAGGTGTGTTTTGGTGTCCCCAGGTGTGTTTGGTGTCCCCAGGTGTGTTTTGGTGTCCCCAGGTGTGTCCCAGGTGTGTTTGGTGTCCCAGGTGTGTTTTGGTGTCCCCAGGTGTGTTTTGGTGTCCCCAGGTGTGTTTTGGTGTCCCCAGGTGTGTTTGGTGTCCCCAGGTGTGTTTGGTGTCCCCAGGTGTGTTTTGGTGTCCCCAGGTGTGTTTGGTGTCCCCAGGTGTGTTTGGTGTCCCAGGTGTGTTTTGGTGTCCCCAGGTGTGTTTGGTGTCCCCAGGTGTGTTTTGGTGTCCCCAGGTGTGTTTGGTGTCCCCAGGTGTGTTTTGGTGTCCCCAGGTGTGTTTGGTGTCCCCAGGTGTGTTTTGGTGTCCCCAGGTGTGTTTTGGTGTCCCCAGGTGTGTCCCAGGTGTGTTTTGGTGTCCCCAGGTGTGTTTTGGTGTCCCCAGGTGTGTCCCAGGTGTGTTTTGGTGTCCCCAGGTGTGTTTTGGTGTCCCCAGGTGTGTCCCAGGTGTGTTTGGTGTCCCCAGGTGTGTTTTGGTGTCCCCAGGTGTGTTTTGGTGTCCCCAGGTGTGTTTGGTGTCCCCAGGTGTGTTTTGGTGTCCCCAGGTGTGTTTTGGTGTCCCCAGGTGTGTTTTGGTGTCCCCAGGTGTGTTTTGGTGTCCCCAGGTGTGTTTTGGTGTCCCCAGGTGTGTCCCCAGGTGTGTTTTGGTGTCCCCAGGTGTGTTTTGGGGTCCCCAGGTGTGTTTGGTGTCCCAGGTGTGTTTTGGTGTCCCAGGTGTGTTTTGGTGTCCCCAGGTGTGTTTTGGTGTCCCCAGGTGTGTTTGGTGTCCCAGGTGTGTTTTGGGGTCCCCAGGTGTGTCCCAGGTGTGTTTGGTGTCCCAGGTGTGTTTTGGGGTCCCCAGGTGTGTTTTGGTGTCCCCAGGTGTGTTTGGGGTCCCCAGGTGTGTTTGGTGTCCCCAGGTGTGTTTGGGGTCCCCAGGTGTGTTTTGGTGTCCCCAGGTGTGTCCCAGGTGTGTTTTGGTGTCCCCAGGTGTGTTTGGTGTCCCCAGGTGTGTTTGGTGTCCCCAGGTGTGTTTTGGTGTCCCCAGGTGTGTTTTGGTGTCCCCAGGTGTGTTTGGTGTCCCAGGTGTGTTTTGGTGTCCCCAGGTGTGTTTTGGTGTCCCCAGGTGTGTTTTGGTGTCCCCAGGTGTGTTTTGGTGTCCCCAGGTGTGTCCCCAGGTGTGTTTTGGTGTCCCCAGGTGTGTTTTGGTGTCCCCAGGTGTGTTTTGGGGTCCCCAGGTGTGTTTGGTGTCCCCAGGTGTGTTTGGTGTCCCCAGGTGTGTTTGGTGTCCCCAGGTGTGTTTTGGTGTCCCCAGGTGTGTTTGGTGTCCCCAGGTGTGTTTGGTGTCCCAGGTGTGTTTTGGTGTCCCAGGTGTGTTTTGGTGTCCCCAGGTGTGTTTTGGTGTCCCCAGGTGTGTTTTGGTGTCCCCAGGTGTGTTTGGTGTCCCCAGGTGTGTTTTGGTGTCCCCAGGTGTGTTTGGTGTCCCCAGGTGTGTCCCAGGTGTGTTTTGGTGTCCCCAGGTGTGTTTGGTGTCCCCAGGTGTGTTTTGGTGTCCCCAGGTGTGTTTTGGTGTCCCCAGGTGTGTTTGGGGTCCCCAGGTGTGTTTGGTGTCCCCAGGTGTGTTTTGGTGTCCCCAGGTGTGTCCCCAGGTGTGTTTTGGTGTCCCCAGGTGTGTTTGGTGTCCCCAGGTGTGTCCCAGGTGTGTTTTGGTGTCCCCAGGTGTGTTTTGGTGTCCCCAGGTGTGTTTTGGGGTCCCCAGGTGTGTTTGGTGTCCCCAGGTGTGTTTGGTGTCCCCAGGTGTGTTTGGTGTCCCCAGGTGTGCCCCAGGTGTGTTTTGGTGTCCCCAGGTGTGTTTTGGTGTCCCCAGGTGTGTTTGGTGTCCCCAGGTGTGTCCCAGGTGTGTTTTGGTGTCCCCAGGTGTGTTTGGTGTCCCCAGGTGTGTTTGGTGTCCCCAGGTGTGTTTGGTGTCCCCAGGTGTGTTTTGGTGTCCCCAGGTGTGTTTGGTGTCCCCAGGTGTGTTTTGGTGTCCCCAGGTGTGTTTGGTGTCCCCAGGTGTGTTTGGTGTCCCCAGGTGTGTTTTGGTGTCCCCAGGTGTGTTTTGGTGTCCCCAGGTGTGTCCCAGGTGTGTTTTGGTGTCCCCAGGTGTGTTTTGGTGTCCCCAGGTGTGTTTTGGTGTCCCCAGGTGTGTTTGGTGTCCCCAGGTGTGTCCCAGGTGTGTTTGGTGTCCCAGGTGTGTTTGGTGTCCCCAGGTGTGTTTGGTGTCCCCAGGTGTGTTTGGGTGTCCCGAGGTGTGTTTTGGTGTCCCCAGGTGTGTTTGGTGTCCCCAGGTGTGTTTTGGTGTCCCCAGGTGTGTTTTGGGGTCCCCAGGTGTGTTTTGGGGTCCCCAGGTGTGTTTGGTGTCCCCAGGTGTGTTTGGTGTCCCCAGGTGTGTTTTGGTGTCCCCAGGTGTGTTTTGGTGTCCCCAGGTGTGTCCCCAGGTGTGTTTTGGTGTCCCCAGGTGTGTTTGGTGTCCCCAGGTGTGTCCCCAGGTGTGTTTTGGTGTCCCCAGGTGTGTTTGGTGTCCCCAGGTGTGTTTTGGTGTCCCCAGGTGTGTTTGGTGTCCCCAGGTGTGTTTGGTGTCCCCAGGTGTGTTTTGGTGTCCCCAGGTGTGTTTGGTGTCCCCAGGTGTGTTTTGGTGTCCCCAGGTGTGTTTGGTGTCCCCAGGTGTGTTTGGTGTCCCAGGTGTGTTTGGTGTCCCCAGGTGTGTTTGGTGTCCCCAGGTGTGTTTGGTGTCCCCAGGTGTGTTTTGGTGTCCCCAGGTGTGTTTTGGTGTCCCCAGGTGTGTTTGGTGTCCCCAGGTGTGTTTTGGTGTCCCCAGGTGTGTTTTGGTGTCCCCAGGTGTGTCCCCAGGTGTGTTTTGGTGTCCCCAGGTGTGTTTGGTGTCCCCAGGTGTGTTTGGTGTCCCCAGGTGTGTTTGGTGTCCCCAGGTGTGTTTTGGTGTCCCCAGGTGTGTTTGGTGTCCCCAGGTGTGTTTGGTGTCCCCAGGTGTGTTTGGGGTCCCAGGTGTGTTTTGGGGTCCCAGGTGTGTTTTGGTGTCCCCAGGTGTGTTTTGGTGTCCCCAGGTGTGTTTTGGTGTCCCCAGGTGTGTTTTGGTGTCCCCAGGTGTGTTTGGTGTCCCCAGGTGTGTTTGGTGTCCCCAGGTGTGTTTTGGTGTCCCCAGGTGTGTTTTGGTGTCCCCAGGTGTGTTTTGGTGTCCCAGGTGTGTTTGGTGTCCCCAGGTGTGTTTTGGTGTCCCCAGGTGTGTTTGGTGTCCCCAGGTGTGTTTTGGTGTCCCCAGGTGTGTCCCCAGGTGTGTTTTGGTGTCCCCAGGTGTGTTTTGGTGTCCCCAGGTGTGTTTGGTGTCCCCAGGTGTGTTTGGTGTCCCAGGTGTGTTTTGGTGTCCCCAGGTGTGTTTGGTGTCCCCAGGTGTGTCCCCAGGTGTGTTTTGGTGTCCCCAGGTGTGTTTTGGTGTCCCCAGGTGTGTTTGGTGTCCCCAGGTGTGTTTGGTGTCCCAGGTGTGTTTTGGTGTCCCCAGGTGTGTTTGGTGTCCCCAGGTGTGTTTTGGTGTCCCCAGGTGTGTTTTGGTGTCCCCAGGTGTGTTTTGGTGTCCCCAGGTGTGTCCCAGGTGTGTTTGGTGTCCCCAGGTGTGTTTGGTGTCCCCAGGTGTGTTTGGTGTCCCCAGGTGTGTTTGGTGTCCCAGGTGTGTTTTGGTGTCCCCAGGTGTGTTTTGGTGTCCCCAGGTGTGTTTGGTGTCCCCAGGTGTGTTTTGGTGTCCCCAGGTGTGTTTGGTGTCCCCAGGTGTGTTTTGGTGTCCCCAGGTGTGTTTTGGTGTCCCCAGGTGTGTGTTTGGTGTCCCCAGGTGTGTTTTGGTGTCCCCAGGTGTGTTTGGTGTCCCCAGGTGTGTTTGGTGTCCCAGGTGTGTTTTGGTGTCCCAGGTGTGTTTTGGTGTCCCCAGGTGTGTTTTGGTGTCCCCAGGTGTGTTTGGTGTCCCCAGGTGTGTTTTGGTGTCCCCAGGTGTGTTTTGGTGTCCCCAGGTGTGTTTTGGTGTCCCCAGGTGTGTCCCCAGGTGTGTTTTGGTGTCCCCAGGTGTGTTTGGTGTCCCCAGGTGTGTTTGGTGTCCCCAGGTGTGTTTGGTGTCCCCAGGTGTGTTTTGGTGTCCCCAGGTGTGTTTTGGTGTCCCCAGGTGTGTCCCAGGTGTGTTTGGTGTCCCCAGGTGTGTTTGGTGTCCCCAGGTGTGTTTGGTGTCCCCAGGTGTGTTTGGTGTCCCCAGGTGTGTCCCCAGGTGTGTTTTGGTGTCCCCAGGTGTGTTTTGGTGTCCCCAGGTGTGTTTTGGTGTCCCCAGGTGTGTTTTGGTGTCCCCAGGTGTGTTTGGTGTCCCCAGGTGTGTTTTGGTGTCCCCAGGTGTGTTTGGTGTCCCCAGGTGTGTTTTGGTGTCCCCAGGTGTGTTTGGTGTCCCCAGGTGTGTTTTGGTGTCCCCAGGTGTGTTTTGGTGTCCCCAGGTGTGTTTTGGTGTCCCAGGTGTGTTTTGGTGTCCCCAGGTGTGTTTTGGTGTCCCAGGTGTGTTTGGTGTCCCCAGGTGTGTTTTGGTGTCCCCAGGTGTGTCCCAGGTGTGTTTGGTGTCCCCAGGTGTGTTTTGGTGTCCCCAGGTGTGTCCCCAGGTGTGTTTTGGTGTCCCCAGGTGTGTTTTGGTGTCCCCAGGTGTGTTTGGTGTCCCCAGGTGTGTCCCCAGGTGTGTTTTGGTGTCCCCAGGTGTGTTTTGGTGTCCCAGGTGTGTTTGGTGTCCCCAGGTGTGTCCCCAGGTGTGTTTTGGTGTCCCCAGGTGTGTTTGGTGTCCCCAGGTGTGTTTGGTGTCCCCAGGTGTGTTTTGGTGTCCCCAGGTGTGTCCCCAGGTGTGTTTGGTGTCCCCAGGTGTGTTTTGGTGTCCCCAGGTGTGTTTGGTGTCCCCAGGTGTGTTTGGTGTCCCAGGTGTGTTTTGGTGTCCCCAGGTGTGTTTGGTGTCCCCAGGTGTGTTTGGTGTCCCCAGGTGTGTTTTGGTGTCCCCAGGTGTGTTTGGTGTCCCCAGGTGTGTTTGGTGTCCCCAGGTGTGTTTGGTGTCCCCAGGTGTGTTTTGGTGTCCCCAGGTGTGTTTGGTGTCCCCAGGTGTGTTTTGGTGTCCCCAGGTGTGTTTTGGTGTCCCCAGGTGTGTTTTGGTGTCCCCAGGTGTGTTTGGTGTCCCCAGGTGTGTTTTGGTGTCCCCAGGTGTGTTTGGTGTCCCCAGGTGTGTTTGGTGTCCCCAGGTGTGTTTTGGTGTCCCCAGGTGTGTTTGGTGTCCCCAGGTGTGTCCCCAGGTGTGTTTTGGTGTCCCCAGGTGTGTTTGGTGTCCCCAGGTGTGTTTGGTGTCCCCAGGTGTGTCCCAGGTGTGTTTGGTGTCCCCAGGTGTGTTTGGTGTCCCCAGGTGTGTTTTGGTGTCCCCAGGTGTGTTTTGGTGTCCCCAGGTGTGTTTTGGTGTCCCAGGTGTGTTTTGGTGTCCCCAGGTGTGTTTTGGTGTCCCAGGTGTGTTTGGTGTCCCCAGGTGTGTTTTGGTGTCCCCAGGTGTGTCCCAGGTGTGTTTGGTGTCCCCAGGTGTGTTTTGGTGTCCCCAGGTGTGTTTTGGTGTCCCCAGGTGTGTTTTGGTGACCCCAGGTGTGTTTGGTGTCCCCAGGTGTGTTTTGGTGTCCCCAGGTGTGTTTTGGTGTCCCAGGTGTGTTTTGGTGTCCCCAGGTGTGTTTTGGTGTCCCCAGGTGTGTTTTGGTGTCCCCAGGTGTGTCCCAGGTGTGTTTGGTGTCCCCAGGTGTGTTTTGGTGTCCCCAGGTGTGTTTTGGTGTCCCCAGGTGTGTCCCAGGCGTGTTTGGTGTCCCCAGGTGTGTTTTGGTGTCCCCAGGTGTGTCCCCAGGTGTGTTTGGTGTCCCCAGGTGTGTTTTGGTGTCCCCAGGTGTGTTTTGGGGTCCCCAGGTGTGTTTTGGTGTCCCCAGGTGTGTTTTGGTGTCCCCAGGTGTGTTTTGGTGTCCCCAGGTGTGTTTGGTGTCCCCAGGTGTGTCCCAGGTGTGTTTTGGTGTCCCCAGGTGTGTTTGGTGTCCCCAGGTGTGTTTGGTGTCCCCAGGTGTGTTTGGTGTCCCCAGGTGTGTTTTGGTGTCCCCAGGTGTGTTTTGGTGTCCCCAGGTGTGTTTGGTGTCCCCAGGTGTGTTTTGGTGTCCCCAGGTGTGTTTGGTGTCCCCAGGTGTGTTTGGTGTCCCCAGGTGTGTTTGGTGTCCCCAGGTGTGTTTTGGTGTCCCCAGGTGTGTTTTGGTGTCCCCAGGTGTGTTTTGGTGTCCCCAGGTGTGTTTTGGTGTCCCCAGGTGTGTTTGGTGTCCCCAGGTGTGTTTTGGTGTCCCCAGGTGTGTTTTGGTGTCCCCTGGTGTGTTTGGTGTCCCCAGGTGTGTTTTGGTGTCCCCAGGTGTGTTTTGGTGTCCCCAGGTGTGTCCCAGGTGTGTTTTGGTGTCCCCAGGTGTGTTTGGTGTCCCCAGGTGTGTTTGGTGTCCCCAGGTGTGTTTTGGTGTCCCCAGGTGTGTTTTGGTGTCCCCAGGTGTGTTTGGTGTCCCAGGTGTGTTTGGTGTCCCCAGGTGTGTCCCAGGTCTGTTTGGTGTCCCCAGGTGTGTTTTGGTGTCCCCAGGTGTGTTTTGGTGTCCCCAGGTGTGTTTTGGTGTCCCCAGGTGTGTTTTGGGGTCCCCAGGTGTGTTTTGGTGTCCCCAGGTGTGTTTTGGTGTCCCCAGGTGTGTTTGGTGTCCCCAGGTGTGTTTTGGTGTCCCCAGGTGTGTCCCAGGTGTGTTTTGGGGTCCCCAGGTGTGTTTTGGTGTCCCCAGGTGTGTTTGGTGTCCCCAGGTGTGTTTGGTGTCCCCAGGTGTGTCCCAGGTGTATTTGGTGTCCCCAGGTGTGTTTTGGTGTCCCCAGGTGTGTTTGGTGTCCCCAGGTGTGTTTTGGTGTCCCCAGGTGTGTCCCAGGTGTGTTTGGTGTCCCCAGGTGTGTTTGGTGTCCCCAGGTGTGTTTTGGTGTCCCCAGGTGTGTCCCCAGGTGTGTTTTGGTGTCCCCAGGTGTGTTTTGGTGTCCCCAGGTGTGTTTGGTGTCCCCAGGTGTGTTTTGGTGTCCCCAGGTGTGTTTGGTGTCCCAGGTGTGTTTGGTGTCCCCAGGTGTGTTTTGGTGTCCCCAGGTGTGTTTGGTGTCCCCAGGTGTGTTTTGGTGTCCCCAGGTGTGTTTGGTGTCCCCAGGTGTGTCCCCAGGTGTGTTTGGTGTCCCCAGGTGTGTTTTGGTGTCCCCAGGTGTGTTTGGTGTCCCCAGGTGTGTTTTGGTGTCCCCAGGTGTGTTTGGTGTCCCCAGGTGTGTTTTGGTGTCCCCAGGTGTGTTTTGGTGTCCCCAGGTGTGTTTTGGTGTCCCCAGGTGTGTTTTGGTGTCCCAGGTGTGTTTTGGTGTCCCCAGGTGTGTTTTGGTGTCCCCAGGTGTGTCCCCAGGTGTGTTTTGGTGTCCCCAGGTGTGTTTTGGTGTCCCCAGGTGTGTTTGGTGTCCCCAGGTGTGTTTTGGTGTCCCCAGGTGTGTTTGGTGTCCCCAGGTGTGTTTGGTGTCCCCAGGTGTGTTTGGTGTCCCCAGGTGTGTTTTGGTGTCCCAGGTGTGTTTGGTGTCCCCAGGTGTGTTTTGGTGTCCCCAGGTGTGTTTGGTGTCCCCAGGTGTGTTTTGGTGTCCCCAGGTGTGTTTTGGTGTCCCCAGGTGTGTTTGGTGTCCCCAGGTGTGTTTGGTGTCCCCAGGTGTGTTTGGTGTCCCCAGGTGTGTTTGGTGTCCCCAGGTGTGTTTGGTGTCCCCAGGTGTGTTTTGGTGTCCCCAGGTGTGTTTGGTGTCCCCAGGTGTGTTTTGGTGTCCCCAGGTGTGTCCCCAGGTGTGTTTTGGTGTCCCCAGGTGTGTTTTGGGGTCCCAGGTGTGTTTGGTGTCCCCAGGTGTGTCCCAGGTGTGTTTTGGTGTCCCCAGGTGTGTTTTGGTGTCCCCAGGTGTGTTTGGTGTCCCCAGGTGTGTTTGGTGTCCCCAGGTGTGTTTGGTGTCCCCAGGTGTGTTTTGGGGTCCCAGGTGTGTTTTGGTGTCCCCAGGTGTGTTTTGGGGTCCCCAGGTGTGTTTGGTGTCCCCAGGTGTGTTTTGGGGTCCCAGGTGTGTTTTGGTGTCCCCAGGTGTGTTTGGTGTCCCCAGGTGTGTTTGGTGTCCCCAGGTGTGTTTTGGGGTCCCAGGTGTGTTTTGGGGTCCCAGGTGTGTTTTGGGGTCCCCAGGTGTGTTTTGGGGTCCCCAGCTGCATCCCTGGTGTGTCTTTGCTGTCCCCAAGTGGGTTTGGGGGTCCCCAGGTGTGTGTTTTGGGGTCCCCAGCTCCATTTTTACCCCTCCCAGGTCCATTTTTACCCCCCCAGATCCATTTTTCCCCCCCAGGTGTGGATTTTTCCCCCCCAGGTGTGGATTTTTCCCCCCTAGATCCATTTTTACCCCCCCCAAATCCATTTTTACCCCCCCAGTTCCATTTTTACCCCCCCAGATCCATTTTTACCCCCCCAGATCCATTTTTACCCTCCCAGCTCCATTTTTCCCCCCCCAAATCCATTTTTACCCCCCCAGACCCATTTTTACCCCCCCCAAATCCATTTTTAACCCCCCCAGATCCATTTTTACCCCCCCAGCTCCATTTTTCCCCCCCCAAATCCATTTTTATCCCCTCCAGTTCCATTTTTAACCCCCCCAGATCCATTTTTACCCCCCCAGCTCCATTTTACCCCCCCCAGATCCATTTTTAACCCCCCCAGCTCCATTTTAACCCCCCCAGATCCATTTTAACCCCCCCAGATCCATTTTAACCCCCCCAGGTGTGGATTTTTCCCCCCCAGGAGTGGATTTTCCCCCCCAGGTCCATTTTTAACCCCCCCAGCTCCATTTTTTCCACCCCAGGTGTGGATGTTTCCCCCCCAGGTGTGGATGTTTCCCCCCCAGGTGTGGATTTTTCCCCCCCAGGTGTGGATTTTTCCCCCCTAGATCCATTTTTACCCCCCGAAGTCCATTTCCCCCCCCCCCAGGTCCATTTTAACCCCCCCAGGTCCATTTTAACCCCCCCAGGTCCATTTTTGGCCCCCCAATTTCATTTTTACCCCCCACAGGTCCATTTTAATCCCCCAAAATGCCCCCCAGGTCCAGTTTTTTCCACCCCAGGTGTGGATTTTCCCCCCCCAGGTGTGAATTTCCCCACCCCCAGGTCCCTTTTAAGCCCCCCAGGTTCCCCCCCAGGCCCATTTTTACCCCCCCCAAATCCATTTTTACCCCCCACAGGTCCATTTTAATCCCCCAAATGCCCCCCAGGTCCATTTTAACCCCCCCAGGTGTCCCCCAGCTCCATTTTTAGCCCCCCCAGGTCCATTTTAACCCCCCCCAGGTGTGGATTTTTCCCCCCCCAGACCCATTTTTCCCCCCCCAGGTCCATTTTAACCCCCTCAGATCCATTTTTACCCCCCCCAGGTGCCCCCCAGGTCCATTTTAACCCCCCCAAATCCCTTTTTAGCCCCCCAGGCGTGGATTTTCCCCCCCAGGTCCATTTTTAACCCCCCCAGCTCCATTTTTTCCACCCCAGGTGTGGATTTTTCCCCCCAGCTCCATTTTAACCCCCCCAGGTGTGGATTTTTCCCCCCCAGGTGTGGATTTTTCCCCCCCAGCCCCATTTTTCCCCCCCAGGTGTGGATTTTTCCCCCCCAGGTGTGGATTTTTCCCCTCCAGGTCCATTTTTCCCCCCCAGGTGTGGAATTTTCCCCCCCAGATGTGGAATTTTCCCCCCCAGGTGTGGATTTTTCCCCCCCAGGTGTGGATTTTTCCCCCCCAGGTGTGGATTTTTCCCGTCCAGGTCCATTTTTCCCCCCCAGGTGTGGATTTTTCCCCCCCAGGTGTGGAGTTTTCCCCCCCAGATCCATTTTAACCCCCCCAGGTGTGGATTTTTCCCCCCCAGGTGTGGATTTTTCCCCTCCAGGTCCATTTTTCCCCCCCAGGTGTGGATTTTTCCCCTCCAGGTCTATTTTTCCCCCCCAGGTGTGGATTTTTCCCCTCCAGGTCCATTTTTCCCCCCCAGGTGTGGATTTTTCCCCTCCAGGTCCATTTTTCCCCCCCAGGTGTGGATTTTTCCCCCCCAGGTGTGGATTTTTCCCCCCCAGGTGTGGAGTTTTCCCCCCCAGATCCATTTTTAACCCCCCCCAGACCCATTTTACCCCCCCCAGCCCCATTTTAACCCCTCACTGACCGTGGAGGAGATGCCCCCCAGGCGCAGGGGCTCGATCAGGGTGGTGGGGGGCTGCTCCTCACGGGGGGGTTTCTTCTCGGGGGGGCCCCCCCCCCCCCTCGGGGGGACCCCCGCTTGGCCCCCGCCCCCGACATCGGGTGGGTGGTCCTGGGGGGGGGAGAAAGAGGGGGGTGAGGGGGGATTTGGGGGGGTTTGAAGGGGATTTGGGGGGGGGGGGTGGGGGGGTCTATGAGGGATTTGGGGGGGTTTGAGGGGGACTTGGGGGTCTCTGTTGGGTTTATGGGGGGTTGGGGGAGGATTTGGAGGGGATTTTGGGT
>JAWZSU010000078.1:0-23263 GCA_038380795.1 Pyrocephalus nanus
GGAAAACGGGGGGATTTTGGGTTGGGGGGGGATTTGGGGGGAAAACGGGGGATTTTGGGGTTTGGGGGGGGGAATTTGGGGTCATGGGGGGAAATTTGGGGGGAAAACGGGGGGATTTGGGGTCTGGGAGAGGGAATTGGGGTTTGGCGGGGGGAATTTGGGGTCTGGGGGGGAATTTGGGGGGAAAACGGGGGATTTTGGGGGTCTGGGGGGAAAACGGGATTTGGGGGTTTTGGGGGGGGAATTTGGGGTTTGAGGGGGGAATTTGGGGTCTGGGGGGGAAAATTTGGGGGTTGGGGGAAAATTTGGGGGTTGGGGGAGAAATTTGGGGGTTGGGGGAGAAAATTTGGGGTCTGGGGGGGAAAAATGGGGGGTTGGGGGAAAATTTGGAGTTTGGGGGAGGGAAATTTGGGGGAAAAATTTGGGGGTCTGAGGGGAAAAAAAGAGGTTTTAGGGCTAAAAAAAGAGGGTTTAGGACTTAAAAAAAGGTTTTCAGGCTAATAAAGAGATTTTAGGGCTTAAAAAAAAGATTTTAGGGCTAAAAAAAAGGAGATTTTTGGGGTAAAAAAAAGACATTTTTAGGCTAAAGAAAAGAAATTTCAGGGCTAAAAGAAGAGGTTTTAGGACTTAAAAAAAAGAAATTTTAGGGCTAAAAAAAGAAGGTTTAAGACTTAAAAAAAGATTTTAGGGCTAAGAAAAGAGATTTTAGGACAAAAAAAAGATTTTTGGTCTAAAAAAAGGACATTTCAGGGCAAAAAAAAGAGATTTTAGGGAAAAAAGAAAAGAAATTTTAGGGCTAAAAAAAGATTTTTGGGGTAAAAAAGATTTTTGGAGTAAACAAAAGAAATTTTTAGACAAAAAAGGGATATTTTAGGGTTAAAAAAAAAGAGCTTTTAGAACTTAAAACAAAGAAATTTTAGGAAAAAAAAAATTTTAGGGCGAAAAGAAGAAAAATTTTAAGGCGAAAAAACACCAAATTTTAGGGTTAAACCAAATTTTAGGGTTAAAAAAATAGATTCCGGGCTACAAAAAGAGCAATTTTAGGGCTAAAAAAAGAGAGTTTAGGGCTATAAAAAAGAGATTTTAGGACTAAAAAAAAGAAACTTTAGGGAAAAAACCCAAATTTTAGGGCAGAAAAAAAGAGATTTTTGGGCAAAAAAAAGGACATTTTAGGGCTAAAAAAAAAGAAATTTTCGGGTAAAAAAAAGAGATTTTAGGGCTAAAAAGAAGAAATATTTGGAGTAAAAAAGAGAAATTTTCGGGAAAAAAAAGGGATTTTAGGGCTAAAAAAAGGAAATTTCGGGGTAAAAAAAGAAATTTTTGGGTTAAAAAAAAGAAATTTAGGATAAAAAAAGAAGTTTTGGGGCTAAAAAAAGAGATTTTTGGGCTAAAAAAAGAGGTTTTAGAACTCAGAAAAAGAAGTTTTACGACTTAAAAAAAAATTTAGGAAAAAAAAGGGAGTTTTAGGGCTAAAAAGAAATTTTAGCGCTAAAAAAAAAGAAATTTCAGGGATAAATAAGAAATTTCAGGGCAGAAAACCCAGAATTTTCGACCTAAAAAAGAGATTTTAGGGCTAAAAAAAAGAGATTTTTGGGCTAAAAAAAAGAGATTTTTGGGGCTAAAAAAAAGAGATTTTGGGCTAAAAAAAGCATTTTCAGCCCCCCTGCCCTTCCCCAGGCATCCTGGACGAGTTCCTGCAGCCTACGGGAGCCTCATCCGGTCAGCGCTGATGAGGTGGTGGAGAAGCTGGAGGACATTTTCCAGCAGGAATTCAGCACCCCCCAGAGGTGGGGAGGGGGTCCCCGGGATTTGGGGGGGTTTGGGGTTTTTTTGGGGTTTTTAGGGGTTTATTTTGGGGTTTTTTTGGGCGTTTTGGGGGTTTTTTTGGGGTTTTTTGGGGGGTTTTTATGGGGGGTTTTGGGGGTTTTAAAGGGGGGGTTTTGGGGGTTCAGGGTGGGGGTTTGGGGTTTTTTGGGGGGCTTTTGGGTTTTTTTATGGGGGGTTTTGGGGTTTTTTGGGGGGTTTGGGGGTTTTTTAGGGGGATTTTTGGGGTTTTTTGGGGAGTTTTTATGGGGGGTTTTATGGGGGGTTTTGGTGGTTTTAAGGGGGGGGGTTTTGGGGGTTCAGGGTGGGGGTTTGGGGGTTTTTTTTTGAGGGGGGGTCTTGAAGGGTTTTCTGGGTGGGTTTTGGGGATTTTTAGGGGGTTTTGGGGGTTTTTTGGGGTTTTTATGGGGATTTTTGGGGGTTTTTAGGATTTTTTGGGGGGGGTTTTTGGGGGTTTTAAGGGGGGGAATTTGGGGGTTCAGGGTGGGGTTTGGGGTTTTCTTTTTGAGGGGGGGTCCAAGGGGTGAAATTCGGGGGCTTTTGGGGTTTTGGGGGTTTTTGGGGGGGTTTTGGGGGTTTTTTGGGGGTTTATGGGGTTTTTTGGGGGGTTTTTAATGGGGGTTTTGGTGGTTTTAAGGGGGGGGTTTGGAGGTTCAGGTTGGGTTTGGATCTTGAGGCCGTTTTTGGGGTGATTTTCAGGGTTGGGGCCATTTTTGGGGTGATTTTGGAGGTTGGGGCCGTTTTTGGGTTGGGTTTGGAGCTTTGGGGCCGTTTTTGGGTTGGGTTTGGATCTTGGGGCCGTTTTTGGGGTGATTTTTGGGGTTGGGGCCATTTTTTGGGTTGGGTTTGGATCTTGGGGCCATTTTTGGGTTGGGTTTGGAGCTTTGGGGCCATTTTTGGGTTGGGTTTGGATCTTGGGGCCATTTTTGGGTTGGGTTTGGATCTTGGGGCTGTTTTTGGGGTGATTTTGGGGGTTGGGGCCATTTTTGGGGTGATTTTCGTGGTTGGGGCTATTTTTGGGTTGATTTTCGGGCTGGGTTTGGATCTTGGGGCCGTTTTTGGGGTGATTTTTGGGATTGGGGCCGTTTTTGGGGTGATTTTTGGGGGTTGTTTCATCTCGGGGGTCTCCCACCCTGGGGGGTTCCTCAGGGGGTTTTTTTTGGGTTCCCCACTTTAATTTTAGGTCCTGTGGGGTTTTCCACTCTCCCCAATCCAATTCTGGGGGTCCCAAGATTGTTTTTGCTACCCTTGAGTGACATTTTTTAGGTCAATTCCGTCGTTTTCATTGCCCGTTTTTTTTAGTGATTTTTCCCCACCGGCTTCGCGTTTTTTGGGGTTTTTTGGGGTTTTCTGGGGTCGTTTTTTTCGGGGTTTTTTTTGGGGGGCTGGGGGCGCCTCGGGGGTGTTTTGGGGCCCCCCCCTGAGGCCCCCCCACAGGCGGGGCTCGGTGCAGCAGCTGATCCAGTCGTACCAGCGGCTCCCCGGCAATGCCCTCCTGCGCGGCTTCCGCGTGTCCTACAAACGCCACGTGCTGACCATGGACGACCTGCAGACCCTCTACGGCCCCAACTGGCTCAATGACCAGGTCTGGGGGGATTTGGGGTCCTTGAGGGGGTTTGGGGGGTCCCTGGAGGGGTTTGAGGGGTCTCAAAGGGGGTTATGGGGTCCCTGAGGGGATTTGGGGGGGTTTGAGGGGTCACAAAGGGGTCACAGAGGGTTCCCCATGGAGGATCTGCAGACCCTCTACGGCCCCAACTGGCTCAATGACCAGGTCTGGGGGTCCCTGGTGGTGTTTATGGGGTCCCTGAAGGGGTTTGAGGGGTCTCAAAGGGGGTTATGGGGTCCCTGAGGGCATTGGGAGGGGTTTGTGGGGTCTCAAAGGGTTCCCCATGGACGACCTGCAGACCCTCTACGGCCCCAACTGGCTCAATGACCAGGTCTGGGGGTCCCTGGTGGTGTTTATGGGGTCCCTGAAGGGGTTTGAGGGGTCTCAAAGGGGGTTATGGGGTCCCTGAGGGCATTGGGAGGGGTTTGTGGGGTCTCAAAGGGTTCCCCATGGACGACCTGCAGACCCTCTACGGCCCCAACTGGCTCAATGACCAGGTCTGGGGGGGTTTGGGGGGGTTTATGGGGTCCTTGAAGGGGTTTGAGGGGTCTCAAAGGGGTTTGAGGGGTCACAAAGTGGTTTGTGGGGTCTCAAAGGGAGGATCTGCAGACCCTCTACGGCCCCAACTGGCTCAATGACCAGGTCTGGGGGGGTTTAGGGGGGGATTTATGGGGTCCCTCAGGGGGTTTGAGGGGTCCCTGGTGGTGTTTATGGGGTCCCTGAGGGGATTGGGAGGGGTTTGTGGGGTCATAAATGGGTTTGTGGGGTCACAGAGGGTTCCCCATGGACGACCTGCAGACCCTCTACGGCCCCAACTGGCTCAATGACCAGGTCTGGGGGGCTTTGGGGGGGATTTATGGGGTCCCTAAGGGGATTGGGAGGGGTTTGAGGGGTCACAGAGGGGGTTATTGGGTCACAAAGGGGTCACAAAGGGGTTTGTGGGGTCACAAAGGGGTTTGGGGGTCACAGAGGGGCCACAAAGGGACGACCTGCAGACCCTCTACGGCCCCAACTGGCTCAATGACCAGGTCTGGGGGGGATTTGGGGGGTCCCTGGTGACATTTATGGGGTCCATGGTGGTGTTTATGGGGTCCCTGAGGGGGTTTGGAGGGGTTTGAGGGGTCACAAAGGGGTCTCAAAGGGGTTTGTGGGGTCACAGAGGGGTCACAAAGGGAGGATCTGCAGACCCTCTACGGCCCCAACTGGCTCAATGACCAGGTCTGGGGGGCTTTAGGGGGGATTTATGGGGTCCCTGAAGGAGTTTGAGGGGTCACAAAGGGGTTTGGGGGGTCACAAAGGGGTTTGTGGGGTCACAAAGGGGTTTGAGGTGTCAGACCTGCAGACCCTCTACGGCCCCAACTGGCTCAATGACCAGGTCTGGGGGGGTTTGGGGTCCCTGGTGGAGTTTATGGGGTCCCTGAGGGGATTGGGAGGGGTTTATGGGGTCCCTGGAGGAGTTTGAGGGGTCATAAAGGGGTTTTGGGGGGTCCCAGGTGGGTTTTGGGGGGTTCTTGGGGCATTTTGGGGGTCCCAGGTGGATTTTGGGGGGTCCCAGGTGGATTTTGGGGGATCCTGGGGGGATTTTGGGGGGTTTTTGGGGGGTCCCAGGAAGTTTTGGGGGGTCCCAGGGGGGTTTTTGGGGGATTTTGGGGGGGTCCTGGGGGAATTTGGGGGTCCCTGACCCAGTTTTGTCCCCCCAGGTGATGAACATGTACGGGGACCTCGTGATGGACGCGGTGCCGGACAAGGTGGGAACTGGGAGGGAACTGGGAGGGGACTGGGGGCACTGGGAGGGAACTGGGATGGACACTGGGGCTACTGGGACAGGACTGGTGATACTGGGATGGGATTGCTGATACTGGGGCAGGACTGGTGACACTGGGCCGGGACTGGGACAGGACTGGTGACACTGGGCCGGGACTGGGACAGGACTGGTGACACTGGGGCAGGACTGGGATGACACTGGGCTGGCACTGGTGACACTGGGGCAGGACTGGGACAGCACTGGTGACACTGGGCGGGACTGGTGACACTGGGACAGGACTGGGATGGCACTGGTGACACTGGTGACACTGGGGCAGGACTGGGATGACACTGGGCCGGCACTGGTGACACTGGGATGGCACTGGGATGGCACTGGTGACACTGGGATGGCACTGGTGACACTGGTGACACTGGGGCAGGACTGGGATGACACTGGGCCGGCACTGGTGACACTGGGATGACACTGGGATGGCACTGGTGACACTGGGATGGCACTGGGATGGCACTGGTGACACTGGGATGGCACTGGTGACACTGGGATGGCACTGGGCCGGCACTGGTGACACTGGGACAGGACTGGTGTCACTGGTGGCCCCTCCCCCCCCAGGTTCACTTTTTCAACAGTTTTTTCTACGACAAACTGAGGACCCGCGGATACGAAGGGGTGCAGAGATGGACCAAAAACGTGAGGGGCGGGGCTTGGATATGCTAATGAGGGGGCGGGGCTACGAGGGCGTGCAGAGATGGACCAAAAACGTGAGGGGGCGGGGCCTGGCTATGCTAATGAGGGGGCGGGGCTAGAAGAGAGGGGTGGGGCCCAAAATGAGGGCACGGTCTGGGAGTGAATGGGTGGAGTCAGGGGAGGGTGGGCGTGGCCTAAAAGTGGGTGCTGGCTGTGTAGGTGGGTGTGGCCATTGGTATGTTAATGAGGTGGGAGGAGCTTCAGGCAAGTAGTGTGGGGGGCTGGCAGTAAAGTGGGCGTGGCCAAGAGGGCGGGTGTGGCAGAAGGAGTAGAATTCAGGGGTGTGGCTCGTATTGTGGGTGTGGTTTCCTTGGAAAAAAAGAGGGCGTGGCTTCCTGAAAAGAGGGTGTGGCTTCCTGAAATGAGAGCATGGTTTCCTGAAAAGAGGGCGTGCCTTCCTAGAAAAAAGAGGGCATGGCTTCCTGGGAAAAGAGGGCGTGGCTTCCTGAAGGAGGGGAAGGGGCGTGGCTTGTGGGTCTCTCCCAGCTTTTTATGGGAAACTTTTTTGGGGGGAACTTTTTGGTTTAAAAAAACTTTTTGGGCGTCTCCCTCTCACTCTGGGCGTGTCTCAATCTGGGCGTGTCCCTCTCAATCTGGGCGTGTCCCTCTCAATCTGGGCGTGTCCCTCTCACTCTGGGCGTGTCTCAATCTGGGCGTGTCTCAATCTGGGCGTGTCCCTCTCAATCTGGGCGTGTCCCTCTCACTCTGGGCGTCTCCCTCTCACTCTGGGCGTGTCCCTCTCACTCTGGGCGTGTCCTCATTCTGGGCGTGTCCCTCTAAATCTGGGCATGTCCCTCAATCTGGGCGTGTCTCAATCTTGGTGTGTCTCAATCTGGGCGTGTCTCAATCTGGGCGTGTCCCTCTCAATCTGGGCGTGTCCCTCTCACTCTGGGCGTGTCCCTCTCAATCTGGGTGTGTCCTCATTCTGGGCGTGTCCCTCTAAATCTGGGCATGTCCCTCAATCCGGGCGTGTCTCAATCTTGGTGTGTCTCAATCTGGGCGTGTCTCAAGCCGGGCGTCTCCCCCTCACTCCGGGCGTGTCCCCGGCTAGCCACGCCCCCATTTCCCCATTTCCCCCCCCTTTCCCAGGTGGATATTTTCGGGAAGGAGCTGCTGCTGATCCCCATCCACCTGGAGGTGCACTGGTCGCTGGTGGCCGTGGACGTGGCGCGGCGCCGCATCCTCTACTTCGACTCCCAGCGCACCCTCAACCGGCGCTGCCCCAAGGTGGGCGGGGCCTCTGCTAAGGGGGCGGGGCCTCGGGGGGTGGGTGTGGTCACTGGGGGGTGGGTGTGGTCACTGAGGGGGTGGGTGGGGTTTAATGTTGGTGGGTGGGGTTTGAATGCAGTGGGTGGGGTCTTAAAGGGGGGGTGGAGTTGGATTTGTAGGTGTGGTCTGAGCCGTCTGGGTGTGGCCAGACGTGTGGGTGTGGCTTGATCAGGTGGGTGTGGTTTGATCAGGTGGGTGTGGCCTGACCCCGGTGGGTGTGGCTTGGTTCAGTGGGTGTGGTTTGATGAGGTGGGTGTGGTTCAATCAGATGGGTGTGGCCTGACCTTTTTGGGTGTGGCTTGATTGGATGGGTGTGGCTTGATTGGGTAGGTGTGGCCAGACCCTGGTGGATGTGGCTTGATGAGGTGGGTGTGGTTTGATCAAGGTGGGTGTGGCCTGACCCGTTTGGGTGTGCCTTGATTGGGTGGGTGTGGCTTGATTGGGGGTGTGGCCGGACTTGGGTGGGTGTGGCTTGGTTCAGTGGGAGTGGTTTGATTGAGGTGGGTGTGGTTTGATTGTGTGGGTGTGGCCTGACCCATTTGGGTGTGGCTTGGTTCAGTGGGTGTGGCTTGATGAGGTGGGTGTGGCCTCATCATCAGATGGGTGTGGCCTGACTGTGGGTGTGGCTTGATTAAGTGGGCGTGACCTCATCACCAGATGGGCGTGGCCTCCACATCATCAACCCGCTCAATGGGGTTCAATGAGGACAAACCCTGAACGGGGGGCGTGGCTTTCTCACCTCGTGTGTGGGCGTGGTCTGATGTGTGTGGGTGTGGTCTCCCTGACCACACCCCCTCGCCTGACCACGCCCCTTGCCCCTCCCCCAGCACATCTGCCGGTACCTCCAGGCCGAGGCCGACAAGAAGGAGCGGCCGGACTTCCGGGAGGGCTGGAGGGGGGCCTTCAAAATGGTGAGAGACCCCCAAAAACCCCTTTGGGACCCCCAAAATCCCCTTTGGGACCCCCAAAATCCATCTCGGGACCCCCAAAAACCCCTTTGGGACCCCAAAATCCACCTCAGGACCCCCAAAATCCCCTTCGGGACCCCCAAAAACCCCTTTGGAACCCCCAAAATCCCCTTTGGGACCCCCAAAAACCCCTTTGGGACCCCCAAAATCCTCTTTGGGACCCCCAAAAACCCCTCTGGGACCCCAAAATCCACCTTGGGACCCCCAAAAACCCTTTAGGGACCCCCAAAGTCCCCTTTGGGACCCCAAAATCCTCTTTGGGACCCCCAAAAACCACCCTGGGACCCCCAAAAATCCTTCTGGGACCCCCCAAAAACCTCTTTGGGACCCCCAAAATCCACCTCAGGACCCCCAAAAACCCCCCCAGACCCACCCTGGGAAGCCCAAAAACCCCTTTGGGACCCCCAAAATCCATCTCGGGACCCCCAAAAACCTCTTTGGGACCCCCAAAAACCCCTCTGGGACCCCCAAAACCCCCCTTGGCCCCCCCAAAATCCACCTCGGGACCCCCAAAATCCACCTCGGGACCCCCAAAGACCCCTTTGGGACCCCCAAAACCCCCCCAGACCCACCCTGGGACCCCCAAAAATCCCCCCAGACCCACCCTGGGACCCCCAAAAACCCCTTTAGGACCCCCAAAAACCCCCAAGACCCACCCTGGGACCCCCAAAAACCACCTTGACCCCCCCAAAACCCCCCCTTGGACCCCAAAACCCCCCCCAGACCCCCAAAAACCACCTTAGGACCCCAAAACCCCCCTTAGCCCCCCCAAAACTCCTCTAGGACCCCTTTTGGGTGCCCCAAAATCCCTTTTGGGACCTGCCAGACCCCCCAAGACCCCCCAAAATCTCCCCCTTTTCCCCCAGAACGTGGCCAGGCAGAACAACGACAGCGACTGCGGGGCCTTCGTGCTGCAGGTGAGGGGGCGGGGCCTGGAGGGGCGTGGCCCGTGGGTGTGGTCGATGGGGGCGGGGCTGGAATTTGGGGGGGGGGGATCCTGGGAGGGATTTGGGGGGTCTTGGGGGGGATTTGAGGGATCCTGGGGGGGATTTTAGGGGTCGTGGGGGGGATTTGAGGGGTCCTGGAAAAAATTTGGGGGGTCCTGGAGGGGATCTGGGGGGTTTTGGGGGGTCCTGGAGAAAATCTGGGGGGTCCTGGAAAGATTTGAGGGGTCCTGGAAAAAATTTGGGGTTCCTGAGAGGGGATTTGGGGGGTCCTGGGGGGGATTTGGGGGTCTTGGGGGGATTTGAGGGGTCCTGGAAAAAATTTGAGGGGGATTTGGGGGGTCCTGAAGGGATTTGGGGGGTCCTGGGGGGGAATTGGGGGGTCCTGGAGGGATTTGAGGGGTCCTGGGAGGGGATTTGGGGGGTCCTGGAAAAACTCTGGGGGGTCCTGGGGGGGATTTGGGGGTCTTAGGGGGGGATTTGAGGGATCCTGGGGGGGGATTTCAGGGGTCCTGGAGGGATTGGGGGATCCTGGGGGGATTTGAGGGGTCCTGGAGAAAATTTGGTGGGTCCTGGGGGGGATTTGGGGGGTCCTGTGGGAAATTTGGGGGGTCCTGAGAGGAATTTGGGGGGTCCTGGGGGGGGATTTGGGGGGTCCTGGGTGGGGGGGGAAGGAGATTTTTTGGGGGGGGGTCGTGGTTGGGGTTCAGGGATATTTGGGGTGGGGTCTGAGGGGGATTTCAGTGGGGTTTTTTTTTAGGGGTGGGGGGTCCTGGGGGAATTTAGGGGGTCCTTGGGGGGGGTTCAGTGTTTTTTTTTGGGGTGGGGTCTGGGGGGGTTTCATTGGGTTTTTTTGGGGTGGGGTCCTTGGGGGGGGTTCAGTGGGTTTTTTTTTGGGGTGGGGGTTCCTGGGGGGGTTTGGGGGGTCCTTTGGGGGGGGTTCAGTGTTTGGGGGGGGGGTTCAGTGTTTTTTTTTGGGGGGGGTTCCTGGGATAATTTGGGGGATGAAAAATCCCCAAAAGGGGAGGGAGGGAGGGAAAATTCAACATTTTTGGGGTGTTCCCAAAGCAGGGGGTATTTCTGATCCCCTTTCCCCCATTTTGGGGGTGTTTTTGACCCCCCCCTTTAATTTTTTTGTGGTTTTTAAATTTATTTTTATTTTTTTTTTATTTTTCCACCCCAAAAAAAACCCAAAGTACTGCAAATTCCTGGCCCTGGGCAGACCCTTCAGCTTCACCCAGCAGGACATGCCCCAGCTCAGGAGGTTGATGTACAAGGAGCTTTGTCACTGCCAGCTGGCCCTGTGACCCCCCCTTGGGGGGGAAAACCCCCCCAAAAAATCCTGGGACCCCCCCTGGGACCCCTGACCTGACCCCATTCCAGGAGAGCCCCAAATCCCCATAAAATACCCCAAAAATTCAGTTTATGGTTCGGATTTAAAGGGTTTAAAGGATCCCTCCAAGTTGGGTTTTGGGACCCCCCAAAAAATCCTGGGGACCCCCCCTGGGACCCCCGACCTGACCCCATCTTGGCACAGCCCCAAAATCCCCATAAAACACCCCAAAAATTCAGTTTATGGTTCGGATTTAAAGGGTTTAAAGAACCCCCCCCCAAATCCCGAGAAAACACCCCAAAAATTCACTTTATGGTTTGGATTTAAAGGGTTTAAAGGACCCCCCCAAGTTGGAGTTTGGGACCCCCAAAAATCCCCATAAAACACCCCAAAAATTCACTTTATGGTTTGGATTTAAGAAGTTTAAAGGACCCCCCCAAGTTGGGTTTTCGGACCCCCCAAAAATCTGGGACCCCCCCAAAAAAAATTCTGGGGACCCCCCCCAACCCACCCAGGACCTTCCCCTATCCCAGGACCCCCCCCAAAAAAAACCCCCCCCAGATTTTTCTCCCCTCCCCCCCCAAAAAAAAATCCCCCTCCCCAAATCCTCCCAACTTCACTGTGGGGGGAGGGGAATTTGGGGGTCCCCGGGGGATGTTTTGGGGTCTTGGGGGGGTCCTGAGGGGTTGGGGGGGGTCCCCAAATTTCACTTTTTCCCTCCCCCCTCCCCCTCAAAGTTTGGGGCTGTTTTGTTGTTGTTTTTTTTTTTATTGGGGGGGGGGGACACGAAAAAAAAATAAAAATAAAAAGTTTGGAAGCAACGAAAGATTTTTTGGGGTCTTTTTTTTTTTGGGGGGGGGGGGCTTTGGGGACATTTTGGGGAGGGGACACAGAGGGACATTTGGGGGGTGTGGCCGAGCCCTGGGGGTCCCCAAATGTTTCCCCCCCCCCTCAATGTCCCCAAATCTCCCCAATGACCCCAATGACCCCCCAGGTGTCCCCAATGTCCCCAACGTCCCCAATGTCCCCCAGGTGTCCCCAATGACCCCAATGACCCCCCAGGTGACCCCAGTGTCCCCAAATGTCCCCAATGCCCCCAATGTCCCCAAGGCCACCCCTGTCCCCAATGCCCCCCATGTCCCCCATGTCCCCAATGCCACCCCTGTCCCCGGTGTCCTAAATGTCCCCAATGTCCCCCATGTCCCCAAGGCCACCCTCTGTCCCCAATGTCCCCAATGCCCCCAATGCCCCCAATGTCCCCAATGCCACCCCTGTCCCCAATGTCCTAAATGTCCCCAATGTCCCCAATGCCCCCATTGTCCCCAGTGCCCTCCATGTCCCCAATGTCCCCAATGCCACCCCTGTCCCCAATGTCCTAAATGTCCCCAATGTCCCCAATGCCCCCATTGTCCCCAGTGCCCTCCATGTCCCCAATGTCCCCAATGCCACCCCTGTCCCCGATGTCCCCAATGTCCCCAATGCCACCCCTGTCCCCAATGTCCCCAATGTCCCCAATGCCACCCCTGTCCCCAATGTCCTAAATGTCCCCAATGTCCCCCATGCCCCCAATGTCCCCAATGCCCTCCATGTCCCAATGTCCCCAATGCCCCCAATGCCCCCAATGTCCCCAATCCCCCCAAGGCCACCCCTGTCCCCGATGTCCCCAATGCCCCCAATGCCCCCAATGTCCCCAATCCCCCCAAGGCCACCCCTGTCCCCGATGTCCCCGCAGTTGTCCCCAAGCCCCCCACAGTGCCCCGAGCCCTCCACGTCCCCGATGTCCCCGCAGTTGTCCCCGAGCCCCCCCCGGTCCCCGATGTCCCCCCTGTCCCAGCTGTCCCCTGCCAGCGCCCCCGCTGTCCCCCGCAGGGTCCAGGCCAGCAGGGCCAGGCGGCGGCGCAGGTCCTGCCTGTCCCCGATGTCCCCTCTGATGTCCCCAATGTCCCCTCTGGTGTCCCCAAGGTCCCCACGGGTCCCCAGTGTCCCCAGCTGGGCCACCAGCGCGGGCAGGGTGTGGTCACCCCGGCCCAGCAGGACGTGACGGAACGGGGACACCAGAGGGGACACGAACGGGGACAGCAGGGACGCCTCGGCCTGGGGACAGAGGGGACAGGGGGGACACGGTCAGGGGGACACTGAGGGGACACTGAGGGGACAGAGGGGACAGAGGGGACACTGAGGGGACAGGGGGGACACTGAGGGGACACTGAGGGGACAGGGGGGGACAGGGTCAGGGGGACACTGAGGGGACAGGGGGACACGGTCAGGGGACACTGAGGGGACACTGAGGGGACAGAGGGGACAGGGGGGGACACCAGAGGGGACACGAACGGGGACAGCAGGGACGCCTCGGCCTGGGGACAGAGGGGACAGGGTCAGGGGGACACTGAGGGGACACTGAGGGGACAGGGGGGACACTGAGGGGACACTGAGGGGACAGGGGGGACAGGGTCAGGGGGACACTGAGGGGACACAAAGGGGGACACTGAGGGGACACAAAAGGGGACATTGAGGGGACAGAGGGGACACAAAGGGGGGACGCTGAGGGGACAGAGGGGACAGAAAGGGGGACAGAGGTGACAGGGGTGACACAGGTGACACACAGGTGACACAGGTGACAGGGGTGACACACCCACCGCCATGAGCCGCGCGTTGAAGCCGCGGTTGGGGGGTCTGGTGTGACACAGGTGACACCAATGACACACAGGTGACACAGATGACACACAGGTGACACAGGTGACACCCAGGTGACACACAGATGACACACAGGTGACACCAATGACACACAGGTGACACAGGTGACACAGAGGTGACACAGATGACACACAGGTGACACAGGTGACACCCAGGTGACACACAGATGACACACAGGTGACACAGGTGACACACAGGTGACACAGGTGACACAGGTGACACACAGGTGACACCAATGACACACAGGTGACACAGATGACACACAGGTGACACAGGTGACACCCAGGTGACACACAGATGACACACAGGTGACACAGGTGACACAGGTGACACACAGGTGACACAGGTGACAGGGGTGACACAGGTGACACACAGGTGACAGGGATGCCACACCCACCGCCATGAGCCGCGCGTTGAAGCCGCGGTTGAGGGGTTTGGTGTGACACAGGGGTGACAGGGGTGACACAGGTGACACACAGGTGACACAGGTGACACAGGTGACACAGAGGTGACACAGGTGACACACAGGTGACACAGGTGACACAGGTGACACAGGTGACACACAGGTGACACAGGTGACACCCAGGTGACACAGGTGACACAGGTGACACCCAGGTGACACACAGATGACACACAGGTGACACAGGTGACACAGGTGACACACAGGTGACACACAGATGACACACAGGTGACACAGGTGACACAGGTGACACCCAGGTGACACACAGATGACACACAGGTGACACAGGTGACACAGGTGACACACAGGTGACACAGGTGACAGGGGTGACACAGGTGACACACAGGTGACAGGGATGCCACACCCACCGCCATGAGCCGCGCGTTGAAGCCGCGGTTGGGGGGTCTGGTGTGACACAGGGGTGACACACAGGTGACACAGGTGACACACAGGTGACACACAGGTGACACAGGTGACACAGGTGACACACAGGTGACACAGGTGACACAGGTGACACAGGTGACACACAGATGACACACAGATGACACACAGGTGACACACAGGTGACACACAGATGACACACAGGTGACACAGGTGACACAGGTGACACACAGGTGACACAGGTGACACAGGTGACACACAGGTGACACACAGGTGACACAGGTGACAGGGATGCCACACCCACCGCCATGAGCCGCGCGTTGAAGCCGCGGTTGGGGGGTCTGGTGTGACACAGGGGTGACACAGGTGACACAGGTGACACACAGGTGACACACAGGTGACACACAGGTGACACAGGTGACACAGGTGACACACAGGTGACACAGGTGACACAGGTGACACAGGTGACACACAGGTGACACACAGATGACACACAGGTGACACACAGGTGACACACAGATGACACACAGGTGACACAGGTGACACAGGTGACACACAGGTGACACAGATGACACACAGGTGACACAGGTGACACAGGTGACACACAGGTGACACACAGGTGACACACAGGTGACACAGGTGACACACAGGTGACACACAGGTGTGACACAGGTGACACAGGTGACACACAGGTGACACACAGGTGACACACAGGTGACACAGGTGACACACAGGTGACACACAGGTGTGACACAGGTGACACCCAGGTGACACACAGGTGACACAGGTGACAGGGGTGCCACACCCACCGCCATGAGCCGCGCGTTGAAGCCGCGGTTGAGGGGTTTGGTGTGACACAGGTGACACCAATGACACACAGGTGACACAGGTGACACACAGGTGACACCAATGACACACAGGTGACACAGGTGACACAGGTGACACAGGTGACACACAGGTGACACAGGTGACACCCAGGTGACACACAGGTGACACAGGTGACACAGGTGACACCAATGACACACAGGTGACACAGGTGACACAGAGGTGACACAGGTGACACACAGGTGACACAGGTGACACACAGATGACACAGGTGACACCCAGGTGACACAGATGAGTCAGGTGACACACAGAGGTGACACACAGGTGCCACACCCACCGCCATGAGCCGCGCGTTGAAGCCGCGGTTGAGGGGTTTGGTGTGACACAGGGGTGACAGGGGTGACACAGATGAGTCACGTGACACAGGGGTGACAGGGGGTGACACAGATGAGTCAGGTGACACACAGATGACACACAGGTGACACAGAGGTGACACAGAGGTGACACCCAGGTGACACAGGTGACAGGGATGCCACACCCACCGCCATGAGCCGCGCGTTGAAGCCGCGGTTGAGGGGTTTGGTGTGACACAGGGGTGACAGGGGTGACACAGATGACACACAGATGACACAGGTGACACCCAGGGTGACACAGATGAGTCAGGTGACACACAGAGGTGACACACAGGTGCCACACCCACCGCCATGAGCCGCGCGTTGAAGCCGCGGTTGAGCCGCTCGTTGGTCGCGTCCGACCCCGACATTTCCCGGCGGAGCGAAAGAGCCCCCCGGACGAGACCCCCCCGGGCCGAGGAGAGACACTGGAGAGACCCCCCCTGCAGCACTGGTTAGACTGGTTTATACTGGTTTATACTGGTTTATACTGGTTTATACTGGTTAGACTGGATACACCCCCTGCAGCACTGGTTAGACTGGTTAGACTGGTTTATACTGGTGTACAGACACTGAGAGACCCCCCCTGCAGCACTGGTTAGACTGGTTTATACTGGTTTATACTGGTTTATACTGGTTATACTGGTTATACTGGATACACCCCCTGCAGCACTGGTTAGACTGGTTAGACTGGTTTATACTGGTGTACAGACACTGGAGAGACCCCCCCTGCAGCACTGGTTAGACTGGTTATACTGGTTTATACTGGTTTATACTGGTTAGACTGGTTATACTGGTTATACTGGTGTACAGACACTGGAGAGACCCCCCCTGCAGCACTGGTTAGACTGGTTATACTGGTTTATACTGGTTATACTGGTTAGACTGGTTAGACTGGTTAGACTGGTTATACTGGATACACCCCCTGCAGCACTGGTTAGACTGGTTTATACTGGTTAGACTGGAGAGACCCCCCCTGCAGCACTGGTTATACTGGTTATACTGGTTAGACTGGTTAGACTGGTTTCTACTGGTTTGTCTGACCTGCAGCGGTGCCAGCTGCCGCACCAGTGCCTCCCAGTGTCCCCCCAGTGTCTCCCATATCCCCCTTGGCTGCTCCCACCCCCACACTGGTCTATACTGGTTTATACTGGTCTATACTGTTTTATACTGGTCTATACTGGTTTATACTGGTCTGACCTGCAGTGGTGCCAGCTGCCGCACCAGTGCCTCCCAGTGTCCCCTCGTGTCCCCCATCTCCCCATTTCCCTCTCTGCTCCCCCCTCAGCCCCATACTGGTTTATACTGGTCTATACTGGTTTATACTGGTTTATACTGGCCTGACCTGCAGCGGTGCCAGCTGCCGCACCAGTGCCTCCCAGTGTCCCCCCAGTGTCCCCCATCTCCCCCTTGGCTGCTCCCACCCCCACACTGGTCCATACTGGTCCACACTAGTCCATACTGGTTTATACTGGTTTATACTGGTTTCTACTGGTCTGTCTGACCTGCAGCGGTGCCAGCTGCCGCACCAGCGTGTCCTGTGTCTCCCATATCCCCCTTGGCTGCTCCCACCCCCACACTGGTCTATACTGGCTTATACTGGTCTATACTGTTTTATACTGGTCTATACTGGTTTATACTGGTTTATACTGGTTTATACTGGTTTATACTGGTCTGACCTGCAGCGGTGCCAGCTGCCGCACCAGTGCCTCCCAGTGTCCCCTCGTGTCCCCCATCTCCCCATTTCCCTCTCTGCTCCCCCCTCAGCCCCATACTGGTTTATACTGGTCTATACTGGTTTATACTGGTTTATACTGGTTTATACTGGCCTGACCTGCAGCGGTGCCAGCTGCCGCACCAGGGCGTCCCCCAGGGCCGCGGGGTCGAGGGGCAGGCGGGGGTCGTGGCCCAGGCGGAGCAGGAGCTGCGCGGGCCACCGCGGCCACCGCGCGGGCCACCGGGGGGAACCGGCCCGTAACCGCCCCCCCAGCCCGGCCAGCGTGTCCTGGGGGGTCCCCAAAACCGCCCGGGAACCCCCCCCGGCAGCCTGGGGGGACACAGAGGGGGGGGACACGGTCAGGGTGGGGGGAGCCGCCCCCCCAGCCCGGCCAGCGTGTCCTGGGGGGTCCCCAAAACCGCCCGGGAACCCCCCCCGGCAGCCTGGGGGGACATGGGGACATGGGGGGGACATGGTTAGGGTGGGGGGACACAGGGGGGGACACGGGGGGGGATAAGGGGGGGACACGGGGGGGACACGGGGGGGACACGGGGGGGACACGGGGGATGCTTGGGGACAATGGGGGGGTGGCAGGGGGGGTGGCAGGGACACTTGGGGACAAGGGGGGTGTGTCAGGGACACGGGGGGGACACGGGTGGGGAGGTGACACAGGGAGGGGACACAGGGGGGGCACAGGATGGACATGGAGGGGGACATGGGGGGGATACCGGGGGGACAGAGGGGGACACTTGGGGACAATGAGGGGGGTGGCAGGGACAGTTGGGGACAAGAGGGGTGTGTCAGGGACACGGGGGGGACACGGGGGGGACACGGGAGGGTGACACTGGGGGCGGACAGTGGGGGGGACATGGGGGTGACATTGGGGGGGGGACAGAGGGGGGACACGGGGGGGTGACACAGGGGGTGACACAGGGGTGACACAGGGGGTGACACAGGGGGAGGTGACACAGGAGGAGACACAGGGGGGAGGTGACACAGGGGGGGTGACAGGGACAGGGGGTGACAAAGGGAGGGTGACACAGGAGGTGACAGAGGGTGACAGAGGGGAGGTGACACAGGAGGTGACACGGGGGGGGGACACAGGGGGGAGGTGACACGGGAGGTGACACGGGAGGTGACAAAGGGGTGTCCCCACCTCATCAAAGCCGAGCTCCAGGGCCGGGACCCCCCCGGCCGCCGTGAAGGGGAAGGCGCCGCTGTCGGGGGGACAAGGGACGGATCCTGGGGGGGAGGGGACACCGAGGGGACAGGGGTGACAATGGGGACACCCAGGGGACACGGGGGGGGGAGGGAAATCATGGGGGGACACAGGTGTGTCCCCAGACCCCCCAGGTGTCCCCAGATGTGCCCCCAGACCCCCCCCCCGGTGTCCCCAGACCCCCCAGGTGTCCCCAGATGTGCCCCCAGACCCCCCCCCCCCCGGTGTCCCCAGACCCCCCAGATGTCCTCAGACCCGCCTGGTGTCCCCTGACCCCCCCAGAGGTGTCCCCAAACCCCCCTAGATGTCCCCAGACCCTCCAGGTGTCCCCAAACCCCCCAGGTGTCCCCAAACCCCCCCAAGTGTCCCCAGATGCCCCCAGACCCCCCAGATGTGTCCCCAAGTGTCCCCAAACCCCTCCCAGATGTCCCCAAACCCCCCCAAGTGTCCCCAAACCCCCTCCAGATGTCCCCAAACCCCTCCAGATGTCCCCAAACCCCCTCCTTTATGTCCCCAAACCCCTCCAGATGTCCCCAAACCCCTCCCAGATGTCCCCAAACCCCTCCAGATGTCCCCAAACCCCTCCAGATGTCCCCAAACCCCTCCAGATGTCCCCAAACCCCTCCCAGATGTCCCCAAACCCCTCAGATGTCCCCAAACCCCCTCATTTATGTCCCCAACCCCTCCCCCCCACTCACACGTCGCTCTCCCAGCCCCTCCCCGGTTTCATCAGCTGCTCCAGGAGGCTCTTCCCGCCCTCATTGGGGCTTTCCACCTTTTTGGGGGGATTTGGGGGGTCATAAAGGGGGGTCATAAAATTTGGGGGGGGGTCTCCCCCTCCCCCCCAGCCCCCCAAGCCCCTCCCCCACCTGGCCCAGGGCGCTCTCCACCAAATTCACCAGCGTGGGGCTCGTTTTAACCACGAACCGATCGGCACCTGGGCCAAAAATGGGGGGTCAGGAGGGGTCAGGGGGGGTCAGGGGGGGTCAGGGGGGTCAGGGGGTGTCAGGGGGGTCAGGGGGGTCAGGGGGGGGTCAGGGGGGGGTCAGGGGGGTCAAGGGGGGTCAGGGGGTGTCAGGGGGGGTCAGGGGGGTCATGGGGGGTCAGGGGGGTCAGGAGGGGTCAGGAGGGGTCAGGGGGGGTCAGGGTGGGGTCGGGGGGGGTCAGGGGGAGTCAGGGGGAGTCAGGGGGGGTCAGGGGGGTCAGGGGGGTCAGGGGGGTCGGGGGGGTCAGGGGGGGTCAGGGGTGTCAGGGGGGGTCTTTGGGGGGTCAAGGGAGGGGGGGACCCCTCCCTAATTAAGGGGAGGGGGAGGGGCGCACCCAGCACGGCGCGGTCCAGGCTGATGTAGGCGGCCACTTTGGTGTGGAGGAGATCGGGGTAGCCCTGGAAGGGAATTTGGGGGGAATTTAAGGGGGGGTTTGGGGGGTTTGGGGGGTTTGGGGGGGTTTGGGGGCATTTGGGGGCATTTGGGGGCATTTGGGGGAGGATTTTGGGGGCATTTGGGTGAGGATTTGGGGGAGAATTGGAGGGTTTGGGGGGTTTGGGGGGGTTTGGGGAGATTTGGGGGGGTTTGGGGGAGGATTTGGGGGGAGAATTGGGGGAGGATTTTGGGGGGTTTGGGGGAGGATTTGGGGGGGTTTGGGAGGGGGTTTGGGGGAGGATTTAGGGGAGAACTGGGGGGAGAATTGGGGGAAGATTTGGGGGGCATTTGAAGGAGGATTTGGGGGTTTTGGGGGATTTGGGGGAATTTTGGGGGGGTTTGGGGGGTTTGGGGGGTTTGGGGGGTTATTGGGGGTCGCAGAGGATTTGGGGGGGTCGTTGGGAAGGGGGTTTGGGGGGGGATTTGGGGGGAGAATTGGGGTAGGATTTGGGGAGGATTGGGGGAGGATTTGGGGGGGTTTGGGTGGTTGGGGGGGGGGTTGGGGGGTTTGGGTAGGGATTTGAGGGAGGATTTGGGGGGGAGAATTGGGGGATTGGGGGAGGATTTGGGGGTGTTTGGGGGAGGATTTGGGGGGAGAATTGGGGGAGGATTTTGGGGGGTTTGGGGGAGGATTTGGGGGGGTTTGGGGGAGGATTTGGGGGGGTTTTGGGGGAGGGGGTTTGGGGGAGGATTTTGGGGGGTTTGGGAGGGGGATTTGGGGGAGGATTTTGGGGGTGAGGGAGGATTTTGGGGGGGTTGGGGAGGGTTTGGGGGAGGATTTGGGGGCATTTGGGGGAGGATTTGGGGGGGTTTGGGGGAGGATTTGGGGGAGTTTGGGGGGGTTTGGGGGGTTTGGGGGGTTTGGGGGGGTCGTGGGGGTGGCAGAGGATTTGGGGGGGTCGTTGGGGAGGGGGTTTTGGGGAGGATTTGGGGGAGGATTTGGGGGGAGAATTGGGGGGGAGAATTGGGGGGGTTTGGGGGGGATTGGGGGGAGGATTTGGGGGGGTTTGGGGAGGGGGTTTGGGGGAGGATTTGGGGGGAGTTGGGGGAGGATTTGATGAGGTTTGGGGAGGATTTTTGGGGGATTTGGGGGGGTTTGGGGGGTTTGGGGAGAATTTGGGGGAGAATTGGGGGGAGAATTGGGGGAAGATTTTGGGGGGTGAGGGAGGATTTGGGGGGGGTCGTTAGGGAGGGGGTCTGGGGGAGCATTTGGGGGGGTTTGGGGGAGGATTTGGGGGGGTTTGGGGGGTCGTGGGGGTCGCAGAGGATTTGGGGGGTTTAGGGGGGGTTTGGGGGGGGTTGGGGGGGTCGTTGGGGTCACAGAGGATTTGGGGGGGGGTCGTTGAGGAGGGGTCACCTCAAGCCACTCCATGGCCCCCAAATGTCCGAACTCGGCCCCGTCCCAGCTGACGAAGAGAAGAGTCCGGCGGAGCTGGAAACCTGGGGGGGGAAAAGGGGGGAATTTGGGGGGTTTGGGGGATTTTGGGGAGGATTTTGGGTGGTTTTGGGGATGGGGTTTGGGGGAGGATTTGGGGAGAGAATTGGGGGAGGATTTTGGGGGGGTTGGGGGAGGATTTTGGTGGGGTTTGGGGGGTTTTGGGGAGGGGGTTTGGGGAGGATTTGGGGGAGAATTGGGGGGTTTGGGGAGGGGGTTGGACAGGGGGTTTGGGGGAGGATTCGGGGGGGTTTGGGGGGTTTTGGGGGGTTTTCAGGAGGGGGTTTGGGGGAGGATTTGGGGAGGATTTGTGAGGAGAATTGGGGGAGGATTTTGGGGGGCATTTGGGGGAGGATTTGGGGAGGGGGTTTGGGGAGGGAGTTTGGGGAGGATTTGGGGGGAGGTTTGGGGGAGGATTTTGGGGGGGTTTGGGGAAGAATTGGGGGAGGATTTGGGGGGAGAATTAAGGGAGGATTTTGGGGGGATTTGGGGGAGGATTTGGGGATTTTGGGGGAGGATTTGGGGGGGTTTGGGGAGGGGGTTTGGGGGAAGATTTGGGGGTTTTGGGGGAGGATTTGGGGGGGTTGGGGGAGGATTTGGGGGACTTTGAGGGAGGATTTTGGGGGTGTTCCCGGAGGACCCCTCCCGCCAATGACCACGCTCTTCAGACCACGCCCACCCTCCGGTCACGCCCCCCTCACCCTCCCGGCCAATGGCAGCGAAGAAGCGGGCGAGCTCCAGCAGGAGGGCGGTGCCAACCCCCGAGGCCGCCGCCCCCGGGCCCAGCGAGTCCCGTTGGGCACCCACGATGACGTAACAGTCTGGGAGGGGGCGTGGTCAGAGAGGACACGCCCCCCCCCCCCGGATTGGCCGAGCCAGGCTTGGCCATGCCCCCCCCCGAGAAAATGTGGTTTGGCCACGCCCAGTTTGACCACACCCTAAATTAATCACATGTAGGCCACACCCCAAATTGGCCACACCCAGAACCCCACCCCAAATTTACCACACCCAAATTGGCCACACCCCAAATTTGCCACACCTAAAAATGACCACACCCAAACTGGCCACACCCAATCAGATCACACCCAAATTTGCCACACCCTAAAATGACCACACCCTGAATTAACCACACCCAAAATGGCCACACCCGTCCGACCACACCCAAATTGGCCACACCCAAAAAGACAACACCCTGAATTAGCCACACCCAAACCGACCACACCCAATCAGACCACACCCACGTTGACCACACCCTAAATTACTCACACCCAAAATGACACACCTAAAATTTGACCACACCCAAAATTAACCTCGCCCTAAATGACCACACCCAAAATTAACGACACCCAAACCAACCACACCCAGTTTGACCACACCCTAAATTAACCACACCCGAAATTAACCACTCCCCAGAATGACCACACCCAATCAGACCACACCCAGTATGACCACACCCAAATCGACCTCACCCAAACCAACCACACCCAGAATGACCACACCCTAAATTGACCACACCCCAAAACGACCACACCCAAACCGACCACACCCACTTTGACCACACCCAAAATTAACCACACCCGAAATTAACCACTCCCCAGAATGACCACAACCAGTATGACCACACCCAAATCGACCACACCCAAACCAACCACGCCCAAAATTAACACACCCCAAACGTCCACACCCACTTTGACCACACCCAAACCAACCACACCCAATCAAACCACACCCACCTTGACCACACCCTAAATAAAACCACCCCTCCAAATCAACCACACCCTTCACCAAACCCTGATTGACCACGCCCCCAATTTGACCCCGCCCCTCCCTCCCCTCAAGCCCCGCCCCTCCCTCCCCTCAAGCCCCGCCCCCCCCCTTAAGCCCCGCCCCTCACCGGGCTCGAGCCGCCCCCGCAGGGCCCCAAAAACGCTGGTGAGGGTCCCGGGCTCCGTCCCCCCCCCCCACCTCGAGCTGCAGCCGCCGCCCCCCCCGGGCCCGGCAGGAACCTCAGGGACCCCCCGGGACCCCCCCGGGGCAGGAACCAGTGGGGGGGGGGCGCGGGGACCCCCCAGGACCCTGAAATGGGGAGAGGGGGGGAGGGGGGACAATCAGGCAAAAATCGCCCCCAAAAACCCTTAAGGGACCACCCCAAAAGAAGGGACCCTCCCCCAAAAACCCTTCAAGGACCCCCCCAAAAAATTTCAGGGGAGGTCTCGGATATTTTTAGGGGTCCCAGGAAATTTTTGGGGGTCCCAGGAATTTTTTCAGG